>JAAMXS010000126.1:0-67140 GCA_019693525.1 Cylindrotheca fusiformis | reverse complement strand
CTGTTCCATCAGACCGTAGTCGGGCACTTGGGTGTTGGCGTTGATGCGTGAGAAGGCTGCATCAGGGATCTCTACTGAGAACGGCGCTTGCCCATTGTTGCGGACATCGCCAAGAAAGCCGTGGCCAACATTCGGGAAAGGCAGTGGCACCAAGCCCATGTTGCCATCCTCATAACGGGTGAGGCGGTGGCACAACATGATTTCACCTGGATCATCGGGCTGCGCTGCGGGATCCCTGATGTGCACCAGAACTGATACGGCATGGTTGTTGTTTCCCGCCGTGTAGATGTGGTTGCGAAGGGCTTGGTGTTAGGCCACCACCAACGTCGTAACGCTGGTAGACTTGACCTAGGTTGGTGGTCCAATGTTCTGTAGCTGGGTCGTCGTAGAACTGCGAATAGTTCTGATAACCGGGACGTTGTGGTTGGAACGGAAAACCTTGAGGCGGCAGCGGCAGCGGCAGAGGCGGCAGCTGTCAGGGATTTTGTTGTTGTTGTCCAGCGGCAGCTGCGGGGCCTCCTTGAAGCGCTGCTGCTGCAGGCTGCTGTGGTTGAGCAGGCGGCTGTTGTTGTTGCATCTGTCACGTTGCGACAGTAGCGTAGGCGACCGGAGCTATGACTGAATTAAAACTACTTGCAGCTAAAGTTGCGTTCTCAACAATCTATGTGTAGCTGAGAACACGCTGCGCGTCGATTGTACTTCTCAAGATTCGTTGATAACAAATGAGGGAGCCACATAATAGTAATTTTGGGGACATCTTAGAAGGCCAGTGCACTAATCCTGAAGGGTTACCCGGCACTGCCTCAACTACTTGGGCCTCGCACCGACCGATTTGGCTTGTTACAGTATGCCCTTTTGAGCCAACACAAGATAAATGACAAGACTGGTCAGGTTTTGTGGGAGTTTTCGAAAATATTGAAACACTTTCTTCTTATTTTGCTATCACCTGGCTTGGACAGTAGTAGATGGTGAGACGCGAGCAAAATTTGCCAGTAATTGCCTGGAGATTGGTTGTCGTTGTCTCCTTGTTCCCCAGTACTTCTTTCTCCTGGACAGCAGCTCGATTTCCCCAGCATACCCCTCGATTGACCCAAAACCACGCGCTGCATTCCTTTTTGCGCATTCAATCGACAAAGACGTATACGTCAACATCGGGGTATCAATCAGATATGGTAACTTCGTCGAGTGAAAGGCCGATGACAACGCTTGCTGGAGACTTTTTGGTATCAATATCCTCTGACAACCTTGAACATGAATGGGCATTATTCCCCCTGAATGGCGCCCAAGAGGCAGAAGCGCTCCTCGCACCTTATCCGAAAGAGGAGAAGCCTGTTGCGAGACTGGCCTGTGTTCAAACTGAAGCTGATGTCCTTGAGGTTGAAGTGTCGTACGACACAACAGGGAAAATCGACAAGGATCTTCTCCATATCCTTCAACTTGTGCTGCTACAGATGAGTGCGAAACGATGTTCACCAACGCAGAAGTACTGGCGAATATCCATCGGATCAAGCAAAGACATTCTTGATTGTGATGTTAGCTCGGAAGAAGGAGCAGAGGCACTTTTTTCATCGGAGCTGGGAGATTTGTCTACTTTTGAATGGGTGGAAATGGTGACCGGTTCGGGAGAGGTGTTGGGGAAAGTTCCACGTCCGTTGGTGCACAAATTCAATCTGCTTCATCGGGGCATTGGCATGTTCGTGACGAAAGACAGGTCCTTGCTCGATCACAGCGGCAACGATTTCCCTCCCTTGTACACTCACCGACGAGCTGCATCGAAGCGAATATTTCCATCACTTTACGATATGTTTGTAGGTGGGGTATCGCTGGCGGACGAACCATCGGAACTAACCGCCAGACGTGAAGTAGCGGAAGAGTTAGGCCTTTCTAGGGCTCTGGAGGATGCTGATGCATTGTCAGGACCAATTCTAGACTGTGTCGTTTGTACAAAGTTGAATCGATGTTTCGTCACTCTCTTTAGCTATACCATGAAGACAAACGAAGAAGAGATTACGTGGCAAGATGAAGAGGTTGCCTGGGGGGACTTCGTTCCATATCCGATAATAGTGGCCGCTGCGGATCGTTCTATTCGTCGGTTTGCAGATAAGAACGAGTGGCCAGGTACTTACCCACCGATTCAATCCGAATTAAAAGGCAGGGAACCGAAGAACATTTCCTATGAAGATGGCAGATGGGCAGATTGGGATTTCGTTCCTGATGGCTTGCTAGTTTGGGAAGCATGGCTGAGAAGATGAAGAATGAAGGAAGATGACAAGAAAATTCTAGTCGATGTTGCCAATCTAGGCATAGTATTATTCAAACAGCTATTAATTCTGGTTGCTATTTAGTAGAGGTCTCTAAACAATGATGTGATACAACCTGGCTGGTCAAACAGTATGTTTTTGATCAATCGGACCCACGTCTGGGTGCAAGTTTTGCGTGATTGGATTCAAAGGACTCAACCTTGGCTCATTATTTTTCGTCTTGCTTGACCACGATCTGTCCAAACAACCGAAATCCCTCAACAGACTGATGAGAAACAACAATGTCGAATGCTTGGGTGGTCTTCGATTCTATCTCTATTCACGTATAAGATATGGAAGAAGGTTCTCTGTTACAAAAAGTACTCGAACGTCAAGGGCAAGAGGACTTCAGTTCGACAAAGGGTGGAGAGCAGAATGTGCTTGTTCTCGACCTTTTCTCACTCCAATTGGGACAGAACCAACAAGAAAACCTTCTGTGTCTTGCAGAGCTTGCCTACCAATGCAATCAGTTCCTGCAATCTAAAACTTATCTATGGCACGTTGGCGGGGATGGTCCAGTATTTGGCGTTCGTGCAGGGAGTGACGGAATTCCTCATCTCCGTGCATATTGTGAATACGGGCCAAACGTTCAGGATGAATGGGCGGCCATTGACTTCATGTTTCAACTGTCTCAAGAAATAGACCACGATTTAGCAATTTCGTGTTGGGATGTTGATGATGGCCAGGTGATTCTAATACAGACTGCAGACGTTTTGCCTGGGTGGCTCGACGAAGATCCATCCGACATTCACAGATATGCATGCTTCATTCGAAACGGTCTACTACAGCTATTGCAGCATCCTCACATATCACTACCAGATTCAATTCGAAAGCTACGAAGTCAAAAGAATCAGGCATATAGCTCCCACCCAGCAATTCAAAAGAGCATACATCGTTGGCTCGATACAAATCGGAAACAGGCACTTACACAGAAAACTCCATTCGTTGTCCCGCGGAAAATTGCTACGATGATGCGAACGAGACCCGATCTAGTGCACGCTGCTATTCAGGCATTCTGCAAGAATATAGAAGAAGCCCCACCGTCTATTTTACATCATGAAGATTGGGTCTGGACAACTCACGAACTCGCACGTACAAATTATGCCATGGCTCGCACGATGCTGTCGAAAGAGTGGGAATCCCCTGAGTTTCTTCCACGACTACCCATAGAAGTGAAGCGTTTCAAGCGCCAGTGTGCCATGGAAGCAACACCGCATCTGAAGCACGCCGTACAACTTGGGGTGCGTCTTGTCGTTGGCTTTGAGTATCTGGCTAGGTCCAAACTGGGACCACTTTCGATGGACGAGAGGATTGCTCATTGGTGTCGTCTCGAACGAGATTGCCCTCCTTCCAATCCGACTTCTTGGATACTGGAAAGCCTAAAACAGGGTCCCAATCACTCAACTGTGGATCTATCGTATATTTTGAAATGCCCAGTCTATCCACAAGAGAGAGGGTTTCCAACACTGTACTCCAAGTACGATGTTTCTATGCAACAACAGGTTCTAAACGCCCAGAGGGAAGTGGACGAAAATGAGGATTTCCCTAGGCCATTGCCAAGTCAAATCGACGATGAATCATGGTTAGATTTAAGCGATACCAAGGGTGTGAGCAGTAGTGATGACTTGGACGGCATGATATCAAAGTTTCAGAACTTTATGGCCCAGCCCTCAGGGCCTGAGGGCGTTACTACTACGTCAAGTGCCGATACCAGCATCGAGCTACGGCCCCGAGTTTTTATGAACATTTTGCACAGGGTGTTGATGGGGGAGAAGCTGTCATTTCCGCGGTCTGATGCATATTTTTATAGTGAAGATTACGACTTGATGGAACAAGATGAGGCAGAGAACGAACCGGACGGAGCTATGAAAGGTCTAATGGTAAGGATCTCGACACAAAGATTGAAGCGTCACATTGATTTTGACTCCATTGCTCATTATATAACATGTCCTCTTGTCTGGAAGGATGCAATGGATGCTGAGCTAAAGGGTAAATCAGAGTCGAGAGAGCTTGACCCAATCAATGGTCCCGATGGTGAAAGTGTTGGTGACGATGAAGAGGGTTTTGTCAAGAACGCCCATTTGCTGAACAATCTTTTGCAGTCAATAGAAGCGAGTGAAGGCACAGCTGGTCCAGCAGTCAATATGCTGAACGAGATGAACACAAGTGGAGATCTGTTGTGATTGTCTTGGTTAAACGTGAAAGTAGATGACTTGAACTATTACTGTTAGAAGGCCTGTTTGGAATCAATCCAAAACGCTGTTGTTGTTTCAATCACACGCTTCCACACAAAATTTGCCTAAATGCAAGCGCAGTAGCGAAGAGTGAACTACCTTAATCCTCTTTCATGGTAAAAGTCAACCAATGCAGAACAACGCAACACCCAGAAGCTCCTCTCCCGCTCCTTGTTTACGGTGCTTTTTCAAGATCTGGCAAATCATCAAGATCATCATCATCGCCATCAGCGTCGTCGTCATCATCACCCATGTCTCCCATTCCAGGCATTCCTCCCATATCTCCCATCTGTTTCATCAATGCGTCCATATCCATCCCCTCTGGCATTCCTGGCCTGTTGTACGAGACAAAGTATCGGTGAGACATTCCGCCGAATGTTGACAATGACGATAAATTCGCTATACTATACTTACATGCCGCCGCCGCCCATTCCGGGCATTCCACCACCCATTCCGGGCATACCGCCCATTCCAGGCATTCCACCCATTCCAGGCATGCCACCCATACCCATTCCTCCTTCTAGGTTGGACATGTCGAAACCACCTTCTTGGTCTTCCTCGTCTTCGTCGACATAGCGATCCCAATCGACCTTCACTTGATTCTTTTCTAAAGCCTTATCTTTCAGCAACCGAGGCCAGAATTCTTCATCCTCCTTGTCCTTCTTGAGAATGTGCATTTGCACGTTTCGTGGGTGTACTTTGTATGTTGAGCCTTCAGCATCCACAGGTTTGAAGAACTCAATACTAAGCTCATAGTCTTTTTTTTCACTTTTTCCAGTGAATGTCAGCTGTGTATCTGTCAGAACAATTTTTTCATCTTTTACATCTGCGGAAGCGACGATTGTGGTTTGAGAATGACACAAGGAAAAAAATGAAATGCGTTCGTGCAGAAAATTTCATTCCACTTACCCGGCAAAGCAATTGTCAGATAGAGCGAATCACTTCTTTGTGCGTATTTGATGGGGGCAGTGTTGGCACTCATGTTGAATCTGGTCTTGTCTTCTGTCTTGCTTTGGAGTTTGAATGATTTGAGATGGAGACAGCCTTATATCGTGGTATCGTGGTTGGTTCTTGGTCAGCAACAACAACTTTTGTCGGTGGAAATCTTTGCCGTTCTCCGTGCATGACTTTTCGCGCGACATCTTGGTGGTACTTGCTTAGCGCTTAATAAAAAACAATTCGGAAGGCAAGACGCAAGGCCATCTGTGATGGCGGAAGAAAGTCACGTACATACGCACAAGCGCCAAGCAGGGTCTTTGGCTTGCGCTTTTGTTTCTCACGCTCATCAACCGTTGGCGCAAAGAGCAAAAAAGAACATCAACGTGCTATATACAGCAAGCTTTCTCGAACCAAGAGAGGTTCTGCGATTGCATTGCTTTCAATGATGACTGCAACCACTCCAAATTCCGTAACAGGTTTTGATAAGAGCAACGACGATGGCGACAGCGTCCTTCAATATCTGAGTGACAATATGGTGGAAGGTGAATTGCAATGCAACTCGGGTCTATCCGATGACCATGTCCAAGAATTGGAACACGTATTGACGCGAAACCATTCTGCTATCCATCTCACTTCCCTGAAGCTTCCAAACAACGGTCTAACAGAAGACTCTAGCGAAGCTTTGGCAAACATCATGAGATTTCAAGTCGAGACTTTGCGTGAAGTAGATTTGGCACAGAATCCGATAAAAGTCTCTGGCCTGATGACATTGATGGATCCATTGGTTCATGATCACCCTCCGTCTAGGCTTCACTCTTTAAACCTTACAAAGACCATGCTAGGGGTTCAGGGGGCTACGGCCATTGCTTCTCTATTGAATCATAATGACAGCCTCAAGGAATTGAACCTCTCCAGCAACAATCTCGGAACAAGGGGCGTCAAGATTATTGCCCCGGCGCTACAGAGCAACACTTGCCTTGAAAGCCTGAACCTATCCAACAACAAAATCAATTCAAAAGGCGGAAACGTCATTGCCAAGGCAATTGAAAATGCAGCTGCATCCAACATTAGAATACTGGACATTTCATCAAACAAGATTGGTGACGCTGGCATTCACAGTTTTGCAAAAATTCTGACCATGGACAAGCAAATAGAAGGCTTTTTGGCAGCATGTACCAACTTAGGACCCGAAGGAGCTCTTCATCTGGCGAATGTCTTGGAGTTTAACTACAAATTGCGCCATCTGAATCTTCAAGGAAACCAGATTGGTTCTGTTGGAGTCGAATTCCTATTCGAGGGACTGGCCAAGAATCAATCAACTGCTTTGGAAAAATTTGACATATCATACAATTCAATTGGGTCGGAAGGGGCAGCCTGCGTTGCGCAAGCTTTGACTAAGAATTCGAAATTGACACAACTGTCGCTGTGTGGGAATGGAATTGGATCCAGAGGATGCCAGGACATCGCCGAAGCGCTGAAGTACAACTTATCCTTGCGAGAGTTGAGCCTAACAAACAACCAGATTGAAAGTTGTGGTGCCTTCAGTCTGGCCATGGCTCTTGGTAAACCGACTTGTCGTCTAGAAAAGCTGGACTGGAAAGAGAACCCTATTTCCGATGATGGGTTGCTGGCTCTCGGAAGAGTCCCTCAATTGAGGAAGAATCAAGAATACTGGTTCGGGAAGATGCTGCGTGACCTAGCAAAGGGAGTGCTTCATTGCTTAAACCTGGTCCAGAAAACAATTGGAGATGAAGAAATCTTGTTCCTGACAGACGTACTTTGTGAGCACAACCCATTGATTCGGACTCTGTGGTTGAATGGCAGCACCCTTTCGGCTCGGAGCTTGATACCTTTCTTTGAACGTGCTCTTTCATCTCATGCAAGAATACAACGGTTGTACTTGAAACAATGCAATATCGATGATTGTGTCGCTGCTGCTTTTGGAAACGCCCTTAGAGCCAATCACAGTTTAGAGGTGTGTGCCCTAACCAGTTGCTCCATCAGCCCAAAAGGTGCTGCTGAAATTGCAGAAGGCTTAAAGCTCAATGATTCGCTGCGACGCTTGAACTTGGATAGAAACAATATTCAGGATGCTGGATTTGTCAGTTTATTGGCCATCCTCCCGCACCCAACGCTAACCGCTTTCTCGGCATGCCACAATCAAATTACCGACGAGAGTATGACGCTGGAGACTCTCAGAAACCTCGAAGAGCTGAGTCTCAACGGTAACGACATTAGCGACCGAGGTGCAGTTAGGCTATGCGAATTCTTGGTGGATGACTGCAAATTAAAACGATTGTGCCTGGGAGAAAACCACCTCTCCAATCGCGGAATCAGAGCTATTCAGAATTTCTTACCCGAAAATGCAATTTTCGAGTCTTGAGGTTCTGCGTTGAATACTTCTAGAAAATAAAGGACACATGTGTACCATAGAAATATGAGTGTACTAGTTCACCTAGTGTTAAATCATGCGTCCTGTTCTTTCATTTCTTTGATCTTCCGCGCATCTTCCTCTGCCAATCGAGCTTCTTTTTCCGCACAATAGGCAGCATATTGTGCTTCCCATGACTCCTCCTCACCCTTTTGGGCGGTTTCATATGAAGAAGAAGATTTTGACAAGTCAGCGGCGGTCTCTGATGCGTGCTTTTCCTCCAAGAAGGCGGCATAGTCTTCTTCCCACCCTAGATCAGCCAACTCACCTTTCTTGCTAGTCGATTTCGTAAATTCGAATACTTGGCTAACACCTGAATATGGAGGCATCTTGGGAAAAGCAGAAAGGCAACTAGCTAAGGAAAATATTTTTCGGAGTATAGAAGGAATTAGAAACCAACGTACCTTCACATTGTATTTTTCGGCCAGACCTGGAGGAAGAAATCTTCCACCTACAAAATGCCTACCCTTAAAGCCACGGGCTGATTCTTTGGGCGTGGTCAAGCTTACGAGTACCTCCGGAAGAAAGCCAGTCTCGGTAACGTCGCCCTCGTCGACATTCCATCCTGAGGGCACATCTACAGAAATAACTGGAACATTTTGGTCTGTCTGCATATTTCTCATCAGTTCGAGAGCGGTTTTGAAAGGTTCCCTAGGTGCGCCTTTGAAGCTGAATCCGAATATGGCGTCCACTATCCCATCGAATTTGCCCTCTTGTGGAAACTCGTCCAACATGGTAATTCCGACATCTTCACACTGTTTGACTAGATTCACGAAGTGCTTCTTGTTCGATTTCTTGGGATAAACCACTACGCATTCGAATCCAAAGAACGTCAAATGTCTGGCGGCAACTAGTCCGTCACCTCCATTATTCCCGGGGCCGCATACCACGAGAATGCGCGGCTTCGTTTTTGTGGAATCAGGTTTTACCACTTCGTATACTGCTTCTGCTACGGCCAGCCCGGCCAATTCCATGAGCTGTTCCACCGAAAAACCTGGTTCTGACATGAGTTCAGCGTCTAGTGCAGCTGCATCGGCAGCATTCAAATATCCAGTCATGATACTATCGGTACTGGTTGCCATATTTCTATAAATTGATGAATCGCACGTTGTTGTAGTAGTACCTATGGCAGTCGGCAGGGACAAGGTGACAAGGCCAGAAGCAAAGAAAACCCTTCGTGTAGCAAATGGTTTACACTGAGTCAGAAATGCTGTGATTGGTCGGCTGAATGAAAGGAAGGTTAGGCTCGATCGAATAAGGGGTGCCATACTCGGAGCGATTGTCTTCTTGTTATGTCACAAAATCAAGAAAAATTGGAGCGGACAATGGATCAGAACGTCAATGGAAATCTTTGGAAGGATGCACTCATAACGGCAAGATCAGAATCTCAGGATACATGATGAAAGAGTATTCGAGCTAGTCGACGTAGTTGGATGACAGAAATATCGGACAAGCTCGTCAACCATCCATATCAAATGCGAACTCTCTTCATTCACAAGCAACCATCACATCTATTCATTCCTTTCCATTTTCAATGATAGCATGTCCAAGTGAAAAATACCAATGAATTCCTTTGCAATATTCTTCGTGTTGGTCAGCCTGCCCATTGGAGCAAGCTTCTCCCAGCATGAAGATTCACTGCATTTCTTTCATGGCAGGGAGCATCTGCCGATTCGACGGCAGCGAGTAATTCGGGAGGTGTATAGGAGGAAAAGTGAAATCAATATCGATGACATCGTTTCCAAAACAGGTCTGAACCCGGTTCCTAAGAAAAAAGCAAAGGGCCCCTTTGAAAAGCGACCCACCAACGAGATGAAGAGAAAGTCGAAACATGAAAACTACTTTATTTCGAAAGCTGTAAGCCTGAAGTCTCAGTTGGATTACGCTAGAAATGGTCATGGCTGTACTTAGAAGCTTCATACATCCAAAGTCGCTACAAGCCATTCGAAAGGACGTGATCAAGTATGCGAAAGAGGAAGAATTAAAAGCCTGGAAACAAAAAGTAGAAGTGGCATTGAATTCAGTCGAACAGGCGAAGTCTCTCAAAACCGTCGAAGAATGTGAGCATCAGCTGGAGAATCTTGGAATTACAGAGATCCCTTTTTTGCAATTTTTCAATTCATGGACAAGTTTACCAAAGGTTAAGAACCTTGTCTATGCACTTGGCGAATCTGCGGCAGTATTTCTTGACGTCCCTTCCGTTCGGTTGTATCAGGATTCCATTTTCTGGAAGCGATCGGTAGACGGTCCTACACCGTGGCACGTGGATGCTAGAATGGCGCCTTTCGATACTAGTCATTTTATTACCTTTTGGATCCCGCTGAATGATGTTCCTGCCTCTGGTACTGCTTTGATGTTCTGTTCAAAAAGTCATTCCGACTTTGCATTGCCCTACTGGAGTCCATTGTCTGGTGATGATACATGGGCGCAATCATCCACTAGCGAATGGAATCGTTTGGAACAACGATATCCAAGGAAGGATGTACACTACATGCCCATGAAAATGGGCGATGTCACAGTCCACTCAGGATGGACTCTCCACTGTGCCAATGAAAACAACAACTCTGTTGACCGATTGGCACTAGCAGTCTCCTTTGTTGATGCAAAGGCCGAGATTAGACCTGACGCCTTGGACGATATCGGCAAAGGAGATAACGAGGACCTGAACAGTTACAGTACATGGGTAAATGAAGTGTCACCGAAATCCCAATTTCAACACAAACTAGTCCCAATTGTGTGGCCCCGGTAGCGCAGAATAAGAAGATCGATGTTTGAGAAAGTCCCTTGGTCCTTGCAGAATGAGATTATGACACATCGGGACACCTAGCAAAACATTTCAGGAAGAAAAAGTGTCTTTTGAATTATGGTGCAAGGAAATAGTTGCTCTCAATCCAGTTGTCTTGAAGTTGGACAATGGGCGAATTGACGATCAACCCACTTTCTGTATTGCTCAGCGTAGATCACAATACTCAATCACAATCATTTGTGCTTACATTTTCCAATCTTATAAGTGATTTGATTACAGAAAACGTGATCTATGCGCTAGACTGTGTGACTTGTCTTCAAAGTGATACAATCTTTGAAAGCCTAGTTGCTTGACTATGCATTCTTTCGAATTCACAGATTGATTCATTCGATTCTAAAATACTCCATGATGATCACAGAACGTCTGTCGTCAACGGGGGTTCTCGATTTCTTCTTGGACCCCAACAATTGAAGACGCCAAGGAATCAACGAATCGTCACAACACCTGTTGCGACCTTCTCCAATTGGAAAACCTCTTTGTAGAGCACTGTCGATTGTACTGTTCCCTCCACTTTTCTGTACACTTGATTACAAAGTAAAAATATGCTTCGTTCCGCCGCTTCTCTCAGCCTACGCCAATCACGTCTCGTTGCCAATTCCCATGCCGTTCGAGTCTTGCCAAGAAACAACTACCTCTTGCCAAGCAGAGATTTCAGGCTTCGTGGACCCACAAATTGGAGGATGTTGAGTAGTAAGGCAAAGGAAGAGCCCACGAAGAAGGAAGGGGGAGAAGGCGACGATGAAACTAAGGAAATCATGCTTACTCCTGGTCAAAAAGTCGTGGCGGCATCTCGGCTTGGCATGTGGGCAGGCATTTTTGGATTTGCCTGCGCATGTGCTTACTACATCGGGCGAGAGCTAATACCGACAAAAATGAGTCCGAATAGCGTTTTTAGCAGTGCGTCTAAGGTGATCCAAAAGAATGCCCAAGTTCGCACCCAATATGGTGATAGCGTGAAGTTCTATGGCAAAGATCACGGTGGTCATCGGGAAGGGCGCCGCAACTTTATTGAGCATACTCAGTACCCAAGCCCTGATGATGGATCCAAACGCACCCGTGTCCGTTTCAACATGGAGGGTCAATTCGGCTCGGCTTTTTGCTTTGCCGAAGTTTCCAGCGACATGCCGTCGGGAGAGTTCGTCTATGTGCTGGTTCAAGACAAGCGATCAGGACGGGTGATCACGGTTGTTGACAATAGAGCTGCATTGACTGCCAAGCGGCTGGCTGGGGGTAATGAGGAATCCTCTCAGGCTATGCAACAATTGCTTGGAGGTGGAAGGAAGTAAGGATATGGCAATCAAGTTTTGAGCACAGATTCTTGGTGGTGCAGAGTTAGAACCAGGACATCCTACTCACTTCAAATCTATAATCCGTTACAAAATACGACATGGATCGATTTTTTTTCTGCGATCATTCTTAACCAGGGCCATCCCGTGTTTAGCTATCCAAAATTTCAAGTAGTTGACTACAAGTTGGCTACTCTAGCATAATGCAGATGAACTACATTCTCTTTGGAAAGGAACAGATGTTGTCATCTGCTGACTAAAGATTTAGATTCATTCCCCACAAAACTTCCTGTCCAGAAGTCAATATTTCCTACTCTGGTTGTCGACGTCACGCACCAACTAGCTACGGAATATTCGTACGGACGGAAGATCCGCCAAACAGAACTGACAAATGACACCAGGCTGATGTTCTGTTCGCTGATCATCTATGATAGCTACTATCACTAGAGAGAGCATATTTTATCGTTAGCAGCAACAACAATGGTGCGGTTTCTCATCCGATGCCTTCCGTCGCTGATGCTGACATTGGCATATACGCCAAACTTTCGCCCCTTCTTGCGTAGTCAAGATATGACAGGGATTTGGAGATTGACTCATGAATCTTCGCTGGTACCAAACACCGGAAGTGACGACAGGAGTTTGGAAGAAGAAATTTTGCTGAGGCTCAATGAAGATGGATCCTTTGATCGATACGAAACAAGCTCGGACGGGGAAGGGCAGGAGCTACATGAAACTCTTGGCCGGGGAGGATCTTGGGAATTCCGCGACGATACACTATTTCTTGCTCCTGAGCGTCCTACTGATGCCGACCCTTCCAAAGTACACGACACCTTATTGGCTGGTAAGCTCCACATTAGTGTAAGCGATCGTCTAGTTAGTGAGCAGAATATAGAGCAAGACGTTGACAGCAGTAGGGCGGACGTTGATGGCAGTGACATAGGAGTGGATGTTCATTTGTCGATATCTGAAGGAAAGGTATCCATCGGAAAGTTTATGTATCCTAGAAAGCACAAGGCTTTTTTCGACGACCCAATGCTCTTTCGCGAGTCTTCTATTGGAAAGTTCACCGCAGCTCAGGTGTTGGGAAATCTGAATGCCCGATTGAAGAGTGACAGCACAAAGGAAGCCAAGCCTGAGGCCAAGTTTCACAAGAAGGATTTTCACGGTCGAAGATTTTACCTCACAGCAACGCCGCATCCTGTCCATGAAGGATATGCGAAGCAAGACAAGCGTTTCGACGAAAGTAAGGTCCTACATGACGTTCGGGTGTTCCCAATTGCGTTTCACGCCAACAATACATTTTCCGCCGAAGGAACGGAAAAGATCTTGCGCGGTCGCTACGGACTGACTGGGCAAGAGAGAGATCGACTGTGGTTCCAAGTTTCGTTGTTTGGTGCCGGTCGGTCTGCGCCAGGTTCGGTGTACAGCGAAGGTAGGCTGTTGTCTCACGATGATCGGAGAGGTTACCTCGGTAGGATCCAAGAAGTCGATCAGGAAGGCACCAAACGAATGTTCATTGAAGGTGAATTCTACTATGGTACCGATTTGAAACGAGCCATAAAACCTAATTCCATGGGAGTATTTGCCATGCAAGAAATCATCACGGGCGTGGACACAACAAGTAGCGAAGCTCAGGAAAAAGAAGATATGGAATGGAGGCAGCAAGACTTTGGAGATGAAAATGCCTTCCAATGAAAAGAAGTAGCCATATTCACGAGGAGGTTGTTTGAGAATGGTGGGCAATATATGCTTCCGACACGACAGATTCACTCTTTTGCAAGATCACCCTGGCGGACAATGATAGTCACCTGATAAACAAGCGTGCATCCCCCCATCACATCGCATTTAAGATACAAGATGCCGGGAAAGAATGATAGTCACGTCATGACCAAGCGTGCTCTTCCCCCCGTCATATCGCGTTAGAGACACAACATTTCTACACATTATCACCATCCATTATTCCGCTCGCAATGCTTCCAATACCGCCATATTTTTCACCCCTTCTTTGCACCAAGAAGCTGGCAAAGGAGGTCAGCGATTTACATAATGACAGTGTTGCTTATTAGCACTTTCTTTCAAAATCATTCTATAGGGTACCTATCAATAGCGACCGTCAAGATTCTCCGACTCAATGGGATACTCCTTCTGGCAGTCGTTCGGTACATGCATACAATACGTAGCTACAGTACCTGGCAGTATGTATGCAAGGCCTGGCCTCCGTAGTCAACCTACTCACCTCGTCGGTCTATTGTCGTGATCATCGTCCGCAATGTTCGCTCATCGTCGAACAGATGAGATTCTGGGTTCTGGTGCAATCACAAAAAACAACAACTGACACAAACTTGTTTGAATATCATTCATCAGAAAGAAAGTACGCTACAATGGATGTTGCTCCCATGGAGGTGGACCCAGTCGATGACGGACCTAGGCACATGGCCAAACAGCCGCCCCCGATGATGACGAATTTAGCACCACCCGAACACCTATCGGAAGAGGAAGAAGCGAGACAAGCCATTGATATGTTAAGAGGCGATGATGTTTCGGCTCGAGTCGCAGCTGCTAGTAAACTGGAGTCAGTGGCTACTGTTTTGGGCCAAGAGCGGACACGAGATGTAAGACTTTGTTCCGTTTGTGAACAGAGAAATTCGGTGGAGTCATTGATGTGTTCTCATCATTTCTAAATTTTCAGGAACTGCTGCCGTTTTTGACAGAGGGAGTAGATGACGAGGACGAAGTATTGCTAGCAATGGCAAATTCGCTGGGGAAGATGGTAGAACATGTCGGCGGTGGAATGCACGCTCACAATTTGTTACCACCTCTGGAGTTGCTATTGTCGGTTGGTAGGTTGACAGCAGGGGTGTGAAGTGGATATTCTTTTGTTTGCCTTGCAATACGCTGATGTTGGTTGCCTGTTATTCGTTTTTCAGAGGAGAACGTAGTGAGGGATGCTGCTTTTGCAAGTACGCAACGTGTAGTTGAAAGTTTGTCAGAAGAAGCCTTTCAGGACTTGTATTCGAAAATGCTCTCCCGACTGGCAAGAAAGGAATGGTTCACGGCTCGAATGTCATCCGCAGGCTTGATCTGTTCCGCGTTTCTGAAATTGAAGGGCGAACAGCAAAAGGAACACTTGACATTGTTTGCGAACCTATGTCAGGATGATACACCAATGGTCCGACGTGTCGCCGCGCAATATCTCGGTGAAATGGTGCGAAACGTTGTCACGGCTGAAGGCAGGAAAGCATTGGAGCAGGATGGAGATGCCACCACAGTATTAATCCCTCTTTTCGAAGAACTTGCTTCGAATGATCAACCGGTAAGTTGCTGATCTACACTACTAGTTGTGCATTGTTTGTTTGGCGTCTGAAAGTCCCTATCTGCTGCAACGGAATGACAATAGGATTCAGTCCGTCTGCAAACAACACAAAACTGCGTCGTCTTTGGCGAGGTCATGGGAGAAATAATAAAGAACGAGGGAAAACCGACTGAATCGGAAATTGCGTTGATCCGTCGCATGCTCCCTTTGATTGTTTCAACAATTGACGATCGATCGTGGAGGGTACGATGGACCGCTGCTTCCAGATTTGCAAACGTGATTGCGGGATTTGATATGCTACCCAATGTCATGGACTCGTTAATTCCATCGTATGAAAAGTTATTGCAGGATCCGGAAGCCGAAGTTAGAACAGCGGCAACCTTTAATCTCCATGCCGTGGCAAGAAACTGCACCGCCATGGTGCCAGTGCCTCCAGTTGGGAGAATGCCTACAGAAGAAGAAATGACGAATTATCAGGGTGATCGAATCAGCGCTGCCGAACGTCTGGTCAAACGCGTGACTTCGCTGACAGAAGACGACAGTGAGCATGTTCGTGCTGCATTGGCTATGGTGGCTACGGAACTGGCCCCAATTTTGGGAAAGGATGCAACCATTATTCACTTGGTTCCTCCCGTACTGTTGCTACTGAGAGACGCAGCGTCGGAAGTTAGATTGAATCTGATATCGTCCTTGGGAGCTCTCAACGAAGTTATTGGTGTGGATTTGCTGTCGCAGTCATTACTTCCTGCAATTCTGGATCTTGCACAAGATGGGAAATGGAGGTAATGGTTTATTTCTGGGTTTGGCTGTTGCCCACAGATTACTTTCACTCACAATTACATCTGCTCTTGTATTCCAGAATCCGTTTGGCAATTATCCAGCACACGCCCTTGCTGGCGAAACAACTGGGGCGAGAATTCTTCACAGAGAGGCTTGTTTCCATATGTGTAGGCTGGTTGGGAGACGATATTGCCACCATCCGTGTGGCTGCCACACAGAATCTTGCCGAACTTACAAAACTGTTTGGTACCGAATGGGCCTGTGAATATCTCATGCCTTCTATTAATGACATTCATCGTCACACATCCTATCTTCGTCGATTGACAGCAGTGTTGGCCTGCTCTCGGATGGCAGTGCAAATGGACCCCGCACTAGCATCCACCGAAGTTTTGCCGATTGTTTTGGAAATGGCCAGCGACACGGTTCCAAATATTCGGTTCAACGTCGCCAAAGAGCTTGGAAATATGGCAAAAGTATGTGGGCGAAAGGTCTTTGAACAGCAGATTCATCCAGTGCTATCTTTGTTGATGGATGATCCAGATCGCGACGTTCGATATTTTGCCAAACTGTCATCCAAGTATCCAGACGCCTGACTTTCTAAGAATCCATTAGCTAGGGGTATCTAGCTATCTACTAGAGAATGGCGACTAGCGAAGTCTTCCAGGCTCTTATTTTCAACTATGGCTCTCCCAGAATAATAGCGCGAACTTTTAAGTCTTACCTCCGTCTTTGATACAAGGGCCAGAATGACGATACTCTCACGTGATTTGAGTCGGTTCGTGGGAATCAACCACAAGTACTGCGCATTGTTATTCCTTCTCGTAGTTGGTTTGGTGGCCTCCTCGCGCCAGCCTACAGTTCGAACATGATGTACAAACCACACGAATGCGCTTCGATCTATTGGAGTGTGTAGTAGAAAAGTACTACCTGTCCACAGTGCACAGTAGCAAAATAGCCGAGCGTGACTTCAGAGGGTAAAGATGCCGCCTTCTTTTCACCACCCACTCAGGATTATTATTATTGGTTTTAGGTTGCTTCACTTGCGTATTCCAATAGGCGAAGTGCAAGTGACGACAGCTACCAAGGTCCATCAGAAGGCATAATCAAAGATGGATCACGATGACGACTCCGCTGTGAAAGTGAAAAACGCCGCCTGTCACGAGGAGTTTGATTCTGACGGCAATATTACTAAAGTCGAAAACTTGCATTTCATTGACGGAGTCTTGGGGCAGGGTGCTTTTGGTACCGTTCGACTGGCTCGACGGAAGCTGCCTGTGGTTCCTGAAATCAGAAAACACAAGACCCTGCCATCCCAGTCTTCAGATCTGAATAGACCCACAGCGCCTTCAATTTTGACTGATTC
Organism: Cylindrotheca fusiformis; assembly: GCA_019693525.1. NCBI lineage: Eukaryota > Bacillariophyta > Bacillariophyceae > Bacillariales > Bacillariaceae > Cylindrotheca > Cylindrotheca fusiformis. The sequence goes on along the minus strand of JAAMXS010000126.1, from coordinate 49,688 downwards.
GTTTTTTGACCCTCCCTCTTCGACACCCAAGAATAGCAACAGACCACGTAGAGAGCGCCGGAAGAAGAGTCGATCGGTACCGTCTCGAGGTGACTTGTTTGGGGCTAATGAAGAATTAACGCCGGTGGCGATACCGGAGAAGCAGTGCTTAGCTACATCAGACAACGTCCCTCAAACACCAAGTCCTAGACCGCTCAGGACTCCTTCGATTGTTGGGAAGTTGGGACTTTTTATTCGGCACAAGACTTCGTTTGATCTGGACGATGACGAGGAAGAGCTTGTGGCTGTTAAAATATTTTCAAAGTCTATTTTGAAACGGAGGAGAACAATGGAACGGGACAAATGTACTCACAAGATGAAAGTCAGAACTGCACTGCAACAAGTCGAACGAGAAATAGCGCTCATGAAGAAACTATCACATCCAAACATTGTCCCAATGCTGGAGGTCATAGACTCTCCTGTGTCAGATATGCTATACATGGTTCTAGAGTACATGCCGCTTGGGGAAATTTTGACATACCAGAATGATGGGACATTCCGACGGAAAGAACCGAAGGCAGGTTGCACCAAGGTCCAAGTGCAGGGCATCGTCAACGGGCACTTTGATGAGGAACATGCAGCGTTGTACTTTGTTGACATTCTTCACGGGCTAGCTTATCTTCATCAACATCACATATGTCATAGGGATTTAAAGCCAGAGAACATCCTGCTAGATTCTCGTGGCATTGCGAAATTAGGTGACTTCGGGGTATCACATATATTTGAGCAGGAATCTGATTTTATGGCTCACCGGCGGAGAGATGTCATCACCACAGATTCCAACAACGAATCCTCAGAAGAATTCCCCAATGACAAGAAGCCAGAGCAGCACCCACGCCACAAACTTACCAGAATGGATACTGATGCTGCGTTGACGATGAGTGGGCTCTCAAATTTTGGAATGCTCACAAAGACTGAGGGAACTTGGTGCTTCTGGAGCCCAGAAATGTGTCAGGGATCACAAATGTTTTCAGGATACGCCGCCGATATGTGGGCGGCGGGTGTTTGTATGTATATTTTTGTAACGGGAAGGCTTCCTTTTTATTCAGAAGTGCCAACTGATCTGTTCCAGGCAATTATTCGTGGTGAAATCGACTATGGAAACCCGAAACTAAGCAGTCCTCTTGTTGACTTACTCCAGAGATGTTTGGAAAGAAACTCAGAGAAGCGTGCCGGAGTTGGTGACTGTTTGAAACATCCATTCCTGCAGCGCGCTAGGGATCGAAGAATCCGCAAATTCTCTGCGGAGTTTGAAATGTCTCGGCAACGAAAGATTGTTCTTAACGAAGAGGATATTAGAATGGTGCGTCCCGATTGTGTCTCATCATTTTCCCTTGTTTCGTCACCTAACCATGTTTCTTTTCTCCTTTCAGGCATTCCGAGTTGTCACTGGTCTCCCAGGAGTGTTGATGAAATCTGCGACCAAAAAGATTCATGGGGGCGCGAGAAAGCTACAGGAAGCCTTTTCCCACGGAGCAAGTAGTAGTGACTCCATTACATATCACCGTCGCAATAGACTTTTTCAAAACCAGACTTCCAACGACTCGCTGGTAGCCTCTGAATCAGGAGAGGATCGTTCTCACACGCTTGGTAGCACAATACGATCAAGAATGAGTCTTGGGTCCATGGAGGAGTCATCTATTCAACTGCGTAGATTGTTTCACAAGCAATCCTCACAAGGTTCTGTAGATTCGCAGGAAATGGATACTCGGCATAGTTTCGGGAGCTCTCGACGCTCCAGAATGAGTGGAACCTCTACTGATCCTGCATCCGCGAACAATTCTGGCCATCAACGTCGGCCGGGGTTTAAGACTCGGCCTGAGAATGGGGCAATTTCACCATCATCGCAGGGAAAGCGACCCAACTCGATGCCTAATGTTGGCCCCAAGGAGGCGATGACAAATGGGGAAGTTCATCTAGGCCTTATCAGTCGTGTAGCATCGGGAGTCTCATCGGCTTGCTCTGTTGACGAATCATCGGCTAGCTTTGATGGTCTTCCTATGATTCCGAGTGAGGTGGACGAAAACTTTCCGGACCCGCCCGAAACAAATACTGCTGACAACATAGTTGGAGAGACAGGCGATGCAAAGAAGCGCCGGAGAATGAAGCTACGTTCCTCCTGCACTGTACAGTAGAAGAGCGTTGGAATGCTGCGCATAAGAGCTTTGCAATATGCAAACATATCGTTATTGGTAATATGATGCCTTTTTATACAAAACACTATTTGGTTAAACAAAATTACACATAGAAACAAATACTTCATGTTGTCCCGACATTCATTGCCACGAGGCCATCCTCATAATCGACAATTCCCCCGGCAGTCTTCGTGCGAGTTGTACTACGCTGAAGTTAGCCAATTTTCTGATATTTTTTCTTGGTTCAAAGGTGGCGGGTGATCACTAGGTGCCTTGCCCAAATCCAAAGGATCATCATCCGTATCCTCACCCATGGGAGCGTTGACGATCTCAAGAAATTCGCTCGTCGTCAATCTATTGTCAGCAGTCATAGCTTTAGGTTTTGGGACGCCGCTTTTGGTACCATTCATTTCGTCTTCCATGGGATTTTCCAACTTCAACTGTTTCTGATCGATTTCAGGGTCAACTTCTAAATCTAGGCCCAAAGCATCAATAGTGCTGACACGATCGCTTAAAGGCTCTGGTCTTGACATGAGCTCAGTTGAGATAAAATCAAATGTACTGATTCGTCCACTTTCATTCAAAGGTTGGGGTTTGGCAGGACTCTTCTTTCCAGATGCCAAAGTAGACTGTTCCAAATTGTCACTCAACTTCTTCACTTCTTGCTCATGGTTGAAGTTCTCATTGAAATACTCTGGCATAAATTCCGCTTTCAGGCGATTGGAAGCCAAACTGTTATCTCGGTTGAGCGCAGCCCTTTTGACAGAATGTTTGGTCTCCATACTCTCATTCTGATGAGATGTATCCCGTTTGACGATTTGTGGACGCGGCACTACCCCTGCGGTCCGCATCGGGGAGGATTCTGTACCCGAAATTGGTTGTGGTATCTGCCGATTGTAGGACGGGGCACCAGCTTGTCTGCCATCTTGGTCCATTGCCCAAGTTCTTTTTGCGGTATCGGATCCATTCGACCAGCTTCTGGCGATATCCATATCCACAGTGTACGTAGGTTTGGGACTGGGAGTGCTATTTGTTGGCGACGTATGACGCGGAGGTGATCGATACGCTCCCGCCCAGTAACCAGATGATGCTCGGCTTTCAAAAGCTCTTCTGTCCGCAGGATGAGCGACCGAGGCACCTATGAGTGGATTGAACGCAAGAGAGTTATCCCGTCCACTCCAGCTTCCGGATCGCTGATGATGCGGAACTTGAGGGGGCGGAGGTGCGTTTGTCCAGCTTCCAGACCGTTGATGAATGGGCCCTTGTACAGCAGGAGGAGGTGGTGGAGGAGGGTAAGCAAAAGGGGCAGACCAGCTATCATATCTTCCATTGGAATATTCTCTGTGGCGATCACTGCCAACGCGTCCATAATAATCTGGTGGTGGCGGCGGTGGCCCTCCATGCTGCGGTGGAGCAATTCCCAAGCTACCACTACTGCTGTGTCGTCCAGCTGGTGCATAAGGCCCTGGTGCGGCTGGTGCGGCCTGTGTGCCATAAGAAGAAGTTCGTTTTGCGGCGTCCCCCTGAAAAGGGTCCTGCCATGAAAATCCTTCTAAAGAAACCGATTCTCCCTGTTGAATATACTCTCTTCCCAAACTGTGATCTCTTGCAAGTACAGGCTTTTTTGCCTTACTAGACTCTTCCTTAGTACCTGCTGCGAAGCGAGTAGTTTTCACATCATCCCCCTTCTTCTGTTTTGATAGAAGAGAAACTACAATGAGACCAAGACCGAGTTTCGAAAGGAAACTCCGACCAATCACTTACACTACTCTTTTCTTCGTCCACATCATTTTCATCTTCTTGTTGCTTTCGAATCAACGGAGCTTTTTCTCTCAGCGCTTGGCTTGTCTTCTCCCGAGCCTTCTTATCACCGACATCATTCCAGAGCCCGGACTTTTCATCCAGTTTGAGAAACCTGCCAGGTGGAAGCTGTGCTCGCCATACTCGAATGATATCCAGGGCCACAAGTGGCTTATCGAGACGCTTGCTGTTAACATATTCCAGCTTCCTATCTTCTACCATTTTTCGATATCTCTTGTTTCCAGGGTGATGATTTGTGCCTCCACCTCTTCCGTACATGACATCGTTATCGTGAGGATCCTTAATATTGCGAAGTGGCCAATTGGCATACTTTTTCTGCAATTCCTCTTTCTTCTTGCGATCTTCTTCGGCCTTTCGTTTTGTTGCTTCCTTGTCTTCGACTACCTCCGCTGTATCCGAGTCATCCTTGACAGAGGCTTGCTGGGATTCTTCAACCGGTTTGTCCGTCGAAGCATCCTCCATTTTCACTTCTGTGGATTGTACTTCGGTCTCAATGTTCTCGTCGTTGCTCATGGTGATTTATGTATGTTTATCTATCTAATACCTCTCAGCAAAGCAATGCTTCCGTTGTATCCTTGAGTATACAAAGCCTTAGCCTGTCTGTTGCCTCTTTAGTTAAAGGTTGCACTGAAATTTGTTGTCAAACTGTGCGACTTCTTGCGTTGCTTTTCAGACACACCGCTACTTGATGTTCTTCCAGTGAGAGACTACTGGAATGTCGCTATGTGTATTGAATACGGAAGGGTACGAAAAACCGAATGCCAACTTCAATTCGAAAAAGAGCAAGTGACTATCGTCCGTTATCCAAGCGCTAATTGGGACGCGGCATGAAGTAGAATCCTACTCATGATTTTATCGCCACCGAACAGCTCGAGCAGGAAAAGCCACGACTAAACCGGTTTGAGGCCAGACCTCCACGACTTGAGCGTCAGTATGTCATCCTTTCAAGTGGTCGAATGGGTCTAGGGCTCTTGGCTTTTCGCAAAACCATAGATTAGCGAATCATATGAGTCGGTCAAGTTTCTGAGAACATCGAATGATGGAAGTCGAAAACAGAAATCTTTACGCCATCACTTCCATTCATTTTCTTCACATCGCAACGTATCGACCGCAAGTGCACCTTCCTTTCTCAGATCAAAAAGACACCGTAAATATGATGAGGATAGGATTAGCGTATTTAATGACAGCTACGGCTGCTCGATTAATTGTACCATCCGTTGGATTGACAACATCCCGCATCGCGTCAAGCCGTCCCACAGTCCGCCCTGCGATGACAAATCTCTGGCAGTCGACACGATCCAGTCTTCTGCACATGTCATCGACTGCGGATACTCCTACTAACAAGAAGTCTAGCAAGGTACCAATCACCTTATTGAGTGGATTCTTGGGAGCTGGAAAGACATGCACCTTGCAACATTTGCTTGAGAACACCGAAGGAGTGAAAATTGGAGTGGTTGTCAATGATGTGGCAAATGTCAATATTGATGCCAAATTGGTTTCTGGGAAAAAGAATGGAGTGGTTGAATTACAGAATGGCTGCGCCTGTTGCTCACTTGCTGATGAATTGCTGACCAGTATCAGCACCCTTCTGGGTGACAAACGACAGTTCGATGCTTTGGTCGTAGAACTAAGTGGAGTAGCAGATCCAATAGCTATCAAATCCAACTGGAACAATGCCAAATTACAAGGACATCCAGTGACATCGAAAGCAGATATATCCCAAATTGTCACTCTTGTCGATGCTTCGACATTCGGAACGGATTGGATGGTAAGCTTTCACATCGTTTTGAATGACAGAACTATTTGATGGCTGGCTAATATTTTGTTGTTGTTGTTTTTGGTAGTCATGGGACCTGGCAGCAGATAGAGACGATTGGGTTGAGCCCGGAGATGACTGTGCGGGAATGCGAAAAGTACCAGAACTACTGGCGGAACAGGTAGAGGCCGCCAACGTTATTTTGATTAATAAGAAGGATTTGGCTGGACCGGAACAAGTCAAAATTGCATCAGAACTCGCCAGATCTATGAACAAAGATGCAGATATGGAAGAAGTGGAGTACGGTAGGGTCCGTCCAATTACTATTTTGCGACAATTGCCAAAGGAAGTAGAGGATGCCTCTGCTTGTGACGATCCAGACTGTACGGATGCTTCCCATTCACATTCGCACAGCCACGATCATTCGGAACCTTGTGCAGATGCTGACTGCACCGACTCGTCTCATTCACACAATCATGAACATTCCGCGTCTTGCGACGATCCAGACTGCACCGACCCCAGTCACACACATGACCACACACATTCATCGACAGCTACAGATCAGCTGGGGATTGTTAATTTTGTGTATAAGGCTGACCGCCCATTCTACACAAAGAAATTGCTAACACTTCTTAATCAATGGCCAGTGCCCATCAAGGACGATTTGGACATATCCCTGTTGAAGGAGGCACAAGAAGGAGGCTATGAATTAGAAGGGGAGCAGGTGGTAGCCTCCCCTTTTGTTGGAGTCTTGAGAAGTAAAGGATTCTGTTGGTTTGCACCTACGCGTTGGAGTGGCAACAATGAAGATGTATGGAGACACGATACAACGATGTACTGGAGCCACGCAGGAAAGCATTTTGGTATCTCGGCGGCTGGAAGGTGGTGGGATACTATCAGTAAAGATCAAATGAAACAATATTTCAAGGATGACATGGCAGAGTACGAGAGAATTTTAAAAGAAGATTTCGTAACGGAGGAATTTGGTGATCGACGACAAGAGATCGTTTTTATTGGGGTTGGATTGGATGAGGAAGAGATCACTAGTTGTTTGGATGACTGCTTGGTCAAAGAAAAAGGAATGAAGCGTTACAGGCAAGAGCTGGCCAATTATAAGAACTCCATATTGACCGCTCCTGTTTCAAGTGGAGGTTTGTTTGACGTCGGTGGATACGATAATATGGATCTTTAGGTAGTACTAGGTTGTACCCAGAGTAAACATATTAGCTTCGTTCCTACTGGCTAGTTGCCTTACTTCTTACTGGTGTAGTACTGTTGGATGGCCGCGAGGGACTTAAACTTTTGAACAAAAGCCTTGCACCCTGGAAATTCCTCCAAGCTCTTTAACTTATCAGTTAATTCTGCCTTTTCTGGAATATAGTCCACCAAACGACTGTACCAAACAAAATCGGCTGGTGATGGTTCTTGAGTACCAGCAATCCATCCGGTGGAGCTGGCATTCAACATCTTTTCGATGTAACCCAGATGTTTGGGCAGAATCTCAGTGGAGATCGTTTCAAATGTCTTCGCCTTGGCATCGTCGTCTAGTGCCATCCCATAACGAGTTGCGTACGTGGTTAGAGTTGCTCCAACAAAAGCATCTGTCTCCTGGTCAAATACAGCGTCAACTTTGGCCGCTTCTAGAGGGTCCTCTGGATAGAGCCCTGTCAACTTTGCAAGGTACCTCATGATAGCTCCCGTTTGAACTAGGTTGTGCTTCCCATCAACTTCGAGCATTGGCGCTTGGCCGAATGCTAGCTTTCCTGCATCTTGAAGGTCTGGGAACTCCCGACCAGAGAAACGATGATCTTCCAGTTCCAAGCCTGTATAGGCACAGAAGAGTCGAATTGGTTCACCCTTTCCCCTGAGGTCAAAGTAGTAAAGCTTCAGCTTTGGCTGTGATTCCAATTTACGTTTTGTCATTTTTTCAGTATGATGAGCAATTGCAATGCTACTGGTTTGACGTCTTCACGACCATTCAATCCAAGCGCCATTGCCATTCTTCTTCTACAGCATCTTGGAAGATCTTGGTCGCACTTTGATCCACCACGCAGATTCCGTCCCCAGGCTGACGTCACCAACTGAAAGGATTGTACAAAATTAAATGAAAAGTGCTGCCACCAAATACTATGTGATTGTTACTATCTTCTTCGAGTGCTACTCTTCTTATTTCTTGATTTGGGCGTTGATGTAGTGGAAGAACTGCTGCTGCTGCCAAACCCAAAGCCGCTCGGTGCCGGAGCAGCACCTCCAAACAAGCCCCCACCTGGTGCTGGAGCGGGAGTACTTGAAAATCCAAAGCCACCTGGAGCTGGAGCGCTTCCACCAAAGCCTCCTGGAGCTGGAGCGCTTCCAAAGCCACCCGGGGCAGGTGCTGGATTGCTTCCAAACAAACCACCACCTCCAGGAGCAGGTGCTGGGTTGCTACCAAACAAGCCTCCACTTGGAGCAGGTGCTGGATTGCTACCAAACAAGCCTCCACTTGGAGCAGGTGCTGGATTGCTGCCAAACAAGCCCCCACTTGGAGCAGGTGCACTACCAAAAAAACTTCCTCCTGGTGCTGGAGAGCTCCCAAACAGACTTCCACTGGGAGCGGGTGAGCTTCCAAACAGACTTCCACTGGGAGCGGGTGAGCTACCAAATAAGGAGCTTCCAGGAGCTGGCGCGCTTCCAAACGAGCTGCCTGGCGCAGGCGCAGCAGACTTTGCGGGCAAGGTTCGGACCATTTGCAGTCGCAGTTGATGATCGAGTCGCTCTTGACGTTGACGTTCCAGTTGGTCTTCTTCGTCCAGAACATTTTTTCCTTGCGTTTCGTACCTACGGTACTGTTGGCGCAATTGTTCCACCTTTTCGTGCAAGGGTGCCAACGCACTGCCCAACTTCCAAATGGACTGTTCCTGCAATTGCATAATTTGCACCACATTGACATCCGAGGATTGCGATTGTGCATGCAGTGCCTTTTCCGTTTGAGACATTTCGTTTTGGAGGGCGGTGAGGCGTTGTTCCATTTCTTCGAGCGTCTGCCAGAGGTAGGGAGATGGCATCCGATCAATGCGATCGACATGGGCCACTTCCCGATCTAGCAAGTCTTTTAGTTTTGCCTGTAGGTCAGCATCTTTAGAAGAAGTACCACTACTGCTGCTGTTATTATTGTTGTTCTGGGAAGAGCTGCTGGTAGTGGTGGTACTGCTGCTGGGAAGTGTGACATTCCGTCGAGCAGCAATTGCCTCAGTTGGCCATTTCGCATAATGAAAACTTTGGACGTTGGATTTTTTGTATTGCGAGTGTGTATAGTCCAGCTGTTGCCGCACGGACTGTAATTTCTGTTGCAAGTGTTGCACTTGTGTCACTAGCTTGTGAATCTGAGTTGCGAGTGGCAATTCCACATGCCCCGCTGCCGCATCTGCCTGTGATGTGCTACTTTGTGCATCCTGTAAGAGTTTAGGTGCCATGGTGGCTACCTGCAAAACGGTGCGTTTGTGCTGCATCATGGCTTGATAGACAGTATCAAAAACTCTCTTTTGATCAGGCGGCAACTGGGCATAGGGAACATGTCCCGCTAGGACAGGAGCCTGTTGTTGCTGCTGCTGTTGTTGTGCAGGGGCACCAAAAGGTGCCGGAGCAGGATTGCTACCAAACAGCGAACCTCCAGGTGCTGGAGCTGGGTTGTTTCCAAACAAGCTTCCTCCAGGTGCGGGCGCGCTCCCAAACAGCGATGCACCTGGAGCTGGACTAGATCCGAATAGAGAACCTCCAGGAGCTGGTGCAGGATTGCTCCCAAACAAACTCCCTCCAGGAGCAGGAGTTCCACCAAAGGAAAACCCGCCACCTCCAGACGGAGCAGGAGCTGGAGTTCCACCAAAGGAGAATCCACCACCTCCAGACGGAGCGGGAGCTGGTGTGCCGCCTCCAAAACTGAAACCGCCGCTCTGTGAAGACCCGAAAGCCGGGGCAGGAGCAGGAGCTCCAAAGGAAAAGGCCATTCTACTCTACGCTGTGCTATGCTCTATTGGAATGCGGTGATGCACGTTTGATGATGTCGTCAATGTCGTATGGTAGTGACAATACCTAGAACCGTGATGAAACAAACAACCGATGAGATCAACCAACACGACATCGGTTGATTTTTGATGGCATCCTTGGCGTTACTGTCTCTTCGTAGACCTAGTAGCGTACATATCTGACGATGAACAATAGTGTGTACTTTAGCTAAGAGCGCGCAAGATCGCGCATTTTCCAATTTTGAATTTCTCAACCAACATGTTCAAGAAATTCAAAACTGCTGGCATGTCAAGAATCCTTGCTATTACCAACAGACTCCCATTTTTCATCATCAAGTCATTGGATCTATAGTATCAATATGCAACAGATTTCGTTTTGGAAACGATTCAAGCGCCGAAAGTCGTCCACATTGGCCGTATTCCTTGTGTTGGTTTGCCTAAGCGCTTGGAACCTCTTGGTGGCACACAAAATCTCCATCGCCTTGACAACGACGATGATAACATCGACGACGAAGAAGGATGAGCATCGCCTCCGCTTGGATTGGTCCAATTTAACAGTTGTGTCATCGCTAGCACGCTCCTTTCAACGACATCAAGACGATTGTTCACTGCCATTGGGAAACTTCAAATTTCGCAATCGATTTGGTCTTGGAAGTGATTTGCACGTCTGGGGTCAAGCTTTGTGCAATGCACTTCACCACGGTGTGAGAATCCGAACCGTTTTTGATTGGTTGTGGATGGATCAACAAGAATGTGACAACGAGAAAGAAGGAGGAGGAGGATCTCCCATGTTGTGCTACTTTCCATCCTCAGAATTGCAGTGTCCAGGAGATTTGCAATCGGCCACGGACCATCCGACGTTTGATGTAGCCTTTTTCAATATTAGTGGAGGTCCGCGGCAAGGTACAGTGAACTGGGATTGTCCATCCATAGTATCGACGAATCCAAATACTACTACGACGACTACTACTACGTTTGCAGATGTGCAAAGAGCGGCCAAGGAATTTTTGTTTGCAAGGCTGTCTCCCCATGTTGTGCAAGAAGCGGAACGACAGCATCAATTAGTATTCAAAGGTCGCAACAAAACGCCGGAAGACTTGATCACAGTACACATTCGTTGGGGCGACAAACATCGGGAAATGAAATTGGTTCCCATCAAGGACTACCTAGCCGCCATTCATCGATTGCTGAAAGAACGGCCTCGGCCGGTAGTGAATATTTATTTGGCGACCGAAGATCCCAATGCCGTAGCGCTATTTCAACAAGAGGCACCGGACTCTTGGAATGTTTATGTCGATCAATTCTATGACGAATTATCGCCCCATCGATTGGACGAGTACAATGGTGTTCCCAAGGTCGCCACGCTGTCGAAGGGGCGAATGGGTACCGTTGCATTGGGATCACTCTTGGTCGCCATGGAAGCCAATGAATTCGTGTTGACCACAGCAAGCAATTGGAGTCGATTGATGAATGAATTGCGACAGGGCATTTTGGATCGAGGGTGCGAAAATTGTACCAAGATGGTGGATCTCAATGCTGCCAAACAACTGTAACAAGGCTAATTAGTTAGGTTTAGCAGTTGTATCATTCTTGCGAGTCGTCATGGGGGTTCTGATCGGTTTCCATTGTTCTTTTTCCATCTTGTCATATCAGGCTTCTAATATTTTTTGGAACCATCCAAAAATATCGTTGGAGGTCCGTTCGTTGCGGGATGGCTGGCAGCAATTGAAACAGATTGTCGAAACAAACGAAACACATGATTTAGCACTCACTTTTCACCAAATACAGTATTAGACATAAAATAATTGTTCATTTACTAGGTACTGTAGCGTAGTTGCACGTGTTACTACCCCCTCGCAAGTGCCCTGATCTTGAGCATCCACATTATTCGATTGAAACAACTTCAATAGCCACGCCACCGTCCATACTATCAATCACAATATCCGCATAGCCAACTACTTTTTTGGCATCACAAGAAGCAAACCTTCCGGGAAGAATAGCGAAGGAGATGGAATTGTTGGACTGAACGTTATTGCCATCGATTCTTTTGTAAGTGTACAAGATCACCGAGGCCGGACCACTGCTTCCTGAATCATACCATCCAGCACGAAGGCCAACCCGAGCCGTGTCCACCAAGATTCCATCCACGTTGGACCTTCCAAGGTCAATTGCAGTCTCTTCTGATCCGCCATTGCCTGTATTGTCGCCGGAAAACTGAATATAGGGTGAACCCGAACAGCCGAAACCAGCAAAACTGCCAAAAAACGATGTCGACGTATCCAAATCTCTTTGATCCAAGGGCCACGAGTATCGAACAACCAAAAACAAATTATCAATCGAATCATCCCTTAGTGTTCCAGCAAATGTTCCGCCGCTGCCGATTCCAGACTCCACCGAAAAAGACAATACGGCATTCAAGGAGCTTACTTGGAGGGACGGAAATTCCACTCCGGCAATCACTGGTACGGCACGGTAACTGAAGGATTCCCCGGCTGTGCTCGAAAGGAGCGCCAAAACATTGCTGAATACCAAGTCTCCAGCGCTTTGATCGGTGCCGATTCCATCATCCACCAACGACAACAGAATTCCACTGGTTGGCTCCAAAGTGTCCGAATCGATGCGATAAACATTGAGAGAGTCATAAGAAGCTGCATCTACAAGAGATGACGCGTCCACAGTGACGAAAATGTTGGCAGCTGTGCCAGCCTGTACTGTCGCCGGGAAGAAACGGAAGCTAGAGAACCGTTCTGCAAGCTGCGACTGGGCTTCAAGTGCGTTCTGGGCGCCGCCAATTCCTAGCTCCATTCCATCAATGATGCACGCGCGATCCAACCCACAAAGCTCGCGAATCTCAGCGGATGCAAGACTAGTATCCACGTCTTCTGGAGCTGGGTCATCGCAATAAAAGTGGTAATCAAAAGGATACTCGTCGCTGTAGGTGAAGAGCGAGTCTGCTTCGTTACGAAGACACCAGTAGGTCGAACAATACTCGTATTCGCTGATACTGCTTGAATCAACGGGTGAACCACTCGCATCCATCCACTCATCCGCTGGATTGTCATTACTTGACCCCAACAATCCAACTATAGCTTGTCCTCTGAGAGAAACGGGAAGCTTGACAACTGTATTTAAAAGCGGGAATGACTGAAACGACCTCAAGTCACTTTCTACCTCCACACTTGTATCCTTGAAAAAGATGCTGTACTTTTCCGCAGATGGTTTGCTGATTCGAACCTTCTCGTCTTCGTATGCGACACCAACATTTTGAGCCATTTCGATTTCAATACCGTTGAAATAGATCACAACCTCCCTTCCAGCATCCTCCGAGATTTGAATCTCAACAATTGGACTTCCTGGTGCGCCCGATGTGGCTGCAACTGCGGTCAGAAGCGTGACAAGACGGCCTTTCTTCTTGAATCTTCCGTGCACTGCCATCTGTGAATCCAAAGACTTTGTTAAGACAAAATCTCCAGCAGCCTGGCAATCGTACCTTTTGCCATCGAACGTGGTTAGATGTGGATCACCAAATGCTCCAGCTGTGGTGCTCAAAACAGGTGGTGTTGGCGAGAAAGTTGGCGTCGGATTTTGCATTGGGCTTGGTGAAGAGCTTGGCGTCTGGCTCGGTACAGGGCTCACTGAAGGACGGTCACTGCACATCGCATTTTCTCCAAACGAATCAACAGAACATATTTCAACATAAGGTTGACAACACGTTTTTCCGCACGTTGCCTCTTCATCGTCAAGTTGACAAAACTTTGCCAATGGCATGTTTCTTGGACTGATAGGCAAGTTTATGTTACCTACTTCGAATCCCTTTGCCGTCCACTTAAAAAACGGGTCTTTGATTGCATGTAAAACAATGTCCACTTCGGAACGATGGCATTCCTCACAACCAGCTACGTCCGCAATGGGGGGGTAATAATTAGCCAAGGCCAAGTCTAGGGTTAGTAGCTTTACGTCCACTGATAGGCCCGAATTGAAGCCAATGGAAGCTGATCCAAGACCTTTGTGACCATTGAAGGTGGTGGTTAGATGTAGGCTTTGCTGATGGTTGGGCATTGAAAATGCGGTCTTACCAAAGATATCAAAAATTATTTGTGGCTTCACTCCTGCAAAAGTTGTAAACGTATACTCTGCCACGACATTGATGCTCGGTTGAATCGGCTCGAGCGTTGTTGGCTCTTTGGATATTGTGAAGTCGGTCTCCAAACCGAGTCCTGGTTCAGAAATGTCCGGCTTACCATTCAGAGTCCAGGTACCCAAGACACATCCTGTTGATGCTTTTACCCCCGCCGCCAGTGTAACTTTAGCGTTAGACTGAAGCTCTGTATCAAAGACAGCTGGCATAGTGAAACCAAGCCCCAAAGCATTTGTGAAGTCGTCCTTGTCGTCCTCGTGTAGAAGTTTTTCGAGAACCGAGACAACCTTTTTCGGTAAGCGAAAACCAACGTTTGGGAAGGGAAAAAAGGGGACAAAATCACGTTCTTTGAATCGATCTGGTAATTTGTACAACACACTGGTCTCGTCAAGCTGCCATGTGGCGGTGACGGTAGCATCAATGCCGAAAAGAAGATCAATTTCATAGTCGATATATGGATCCCAACGCCACCACCTTTCTCCTATTAATCTCCAGTAATCCTTCACTCTCTGGACTCCCATAGAAACCGTGACAGTTGTGTTCAATGTCACCTCAAACGGTGGGGGCAGGAATGACCGGCTATAGGGAAACAGAATTTCTTCTGCGGAGTCGCATTTCGACTGGAGTTTCCTTCTTTCCTCTGCAGTCACGTAGACAATGTCGCGTTCCTGGAATAGGTGATTTATCGTAACTTGATCACCAGAAACTCGTACGATATTGATATCTGTCATTTCAGCTGAATGAACAGCCAGAAACCCACTTGCAATACTTTCGTCTGCAAGGTTGTTCGGACCAAGATTGCATCGACCAAACAGGGCTCCGCTGACGGCCAAGACAGAGGACTCCGGAAACATCTCCGCAAGGCTTGCTTCAGAGCCAATTGGATTGTTGAAAACGATCTCAACTGATCCTGGACTGCATGTGACTCTTTCAATGACATTAAGTGAGCCAGCAAGACCAACAATACCACTTTCTAGGAAAGTGATGGAGTATCTCACAGCGTATGATTCTTCGACTTCAGACCCTTCCAATTTGGGTTCGTCAATCACCAACGTATTTCGCACAAAATCGTCTTCAATGCAAGCACCAATGTACTCAGCTGGGGCAATTTGATCTCGGCTGATGCTGGTCGTCTTGAACGACCCACTTGCTTCATTCCATCGACATGCTTCAATGAAACTTGAACCTTGTTTGCTTGCAATCAGCTTGCTGTTCTTGCTTGAAGTAGGAGATTTTGTCTTCTTTGATTTTTTTGGTGCCTTCGAACTCCCTTTATTCCCTGGACTTTTCTTGATGCCAACTGCATTGCCATCCTTGAAATACGATACACCAAGGATGAGGAGCACAAACAGCAAAGAAGCATTACTGATGCCAAAGCCCTTCTTGGGCGATGATGATATCATGTTCGTAGATGCCTCCCCTATTTTTGCTTTTTGTGGTTGGATAGTATGAAAGAAAACTCCAGTTTATTGCCTCAGAAGTACTTTCCGTTGACACAATGACAGTCAAAAGCTTTTCCGTTGGTGTCGCCACATAGAATAGGCGCCCTATTAACACATAATCAGACCACCAAGTTCTATTATACTCGTTGGACAAAAACTGACCCACCAACCATGGGAGGATTAAGTTCAGAACGTGTTTTCGGTAGGACTCCTGTATAGCATGGACAACCTTGAATTTTCGTTTTGGGCACGTCTCACAGGAGAAACAAGACTTTTATTCGCTCCCTTTTTGCTTGACAGGCTGGCTCGAGATGCGAAAACGAATGGCAGTGACACGTGCCTCTACGAATTGCATACAGTATGCTGTAGCCTATTCTCCAGGTTTCGTTGAGATACACATTCATCGCACGGCGTCCAAGGCCGGCACTTTCCCGGCACTTTTCCCAGCTTCTACAGCGGTGCTCGTTAGGGAATCTACGTAGCACTGTTTATTCTGAAGAATGCTGCAGTGAGAGAGCATACGTATTGGAAAATTCAAAAATGGTTCCCATGAAGGACTTCATAACCGCCATCCAACAACAGCAGGCACCGGCCTAGCATCGATTGGACGAGCAAATCCCAAGGTTGCCACGATCTTGAAGGATCGTAGCGTGGCAATGCGTTGACAACCGGGTTACTTATATAGAATAAATTGGCATACAGTTGGAAGTGCAATGAGGGACACGATGACCATACATCGTGAGAGTCGTATCAAGAATGAGAACTAGGGTCACAAGATGAATGGAGAGACTGTGAAATAATATATACGCTGTTGTCAAATGAACAAGTCATAATCATTATCAGCATCGTAGAAAACTGAATGTCTAGTGGAGTAAGCCAAAGAATTTGTGTGTTCTGAGCCACGGAAAAGCTTGTTAAAGAGTCGATTCTTGATGAATGAATTGGGACAGGGGATTTTTGGATCCTTGGTACAAAACACTGTAGATGGTTCTCAAACCAGCCAAGCAAATGATTGTGCGGCGGCTACTTTTTAGTTAGCTTACTGTAGTGGTAGTAGCAGCTGCAGCTGCAGTAGTAGTAGGTAGTGTCCATTACGACTTGTCTTGGGTTTCTAATCGTTCCCATTGTTCTTGTACCATCTTGTCATAATCTTCTAATTTTTGCAACCATCGCGTTGGGAACCATCCATAAATATCCGTGGAGAGTGGTTCGTTGGGGTCGGCCGGCAATCGACACAGATTGTAGGCACGATTTGGTCCCACCCCTTCTTGCAAGACTTCGACGACATCTCCCAATTGGACACTTGTCAAACAATGGGTGACACCCGACGCACGTCGAACCACACAATACGAAAGGATCGGCGTTGATTCTTCGTCCACCAATGATGATGATGATGATTGTAAAAATTCTTGACGCAAACGTTCATTTTGACCAATTTGTCGATTTCCAAAAATGGAATCGGAAGCGGCCCAACCGAGAAACATAATAGGAACCGTCATGATTGATAACATCAAGGGCCATTTTCGTTGCGGTGGTGGTGGTGGTGGATTCGCTTGTGGATTTGGTCGTCGTTGTTGTTGTTGCTGCTGCTGTTGTCGTCGTTGTCGTTTGGAGGACATGAGTCTTCTTGAAACCAATTCTTTGCAATGGCTCTTACTATTAGTCGTATTAGTACTCAATCGAATCAGCAAGGATGAGCATCGTTTCGTGGTGGATAGAATGGTGGACATGGTTTCAACGAGGACAAGATGTGGTGGTGGTTGTTGTCAACGCCACCATTTACCATCAACCAGCACGACAAGTTTTTGGGTTTTGTTTTTTAGGGTTCTTGTGAAGCTTGCGCGGTTGTGCGCGGCAGGAGAGATTGTTGCCTCTCCTCGTCGACTTGCTTCCAACAAGCAATGCCATATTGCAGCTATTGATAAATGCGCTAACAGAAGCTGGTTGCTTACCATCACACACATATATTCGATATATAGACTCGACGTTCGTTCATTCACCGTAAAAAGCACACCATGGCTGTGGCAGGAGGAGGAGGAGGAACGAATCCAAACGCTCCCACGGAATCGGACGTGTACGATCGTCAGATTCGTTTGTGGGGTGCCGAATCGCAGGCCAAAATGAAGAATTCTCGAGTCTTGTACATTCATGTTACGGGAACCTCTGCTGAAATTTTGAAAAATATGGTCCTGGCGGGCATTGCTGCTACCTTGTGCGATCCTCGTCCGGCTGCAACGGTCCTCGAATCCGAACAGGGACGGCACTTTTTTTCATCAACATCAACATCACCTGCTCCTGCCAACAAGAAAGTCAAGTATAGTACTGTTGCACAAGCCGTACAACCCTTGGTGGAAGATTTGAACATGTTGTTGGGAAAATGTCCCATTTTGGAAGAAACCAAACAAGTGTCGGATTTGACCGAAGAAGATTTGAAACCCTTTTCGGTCGTAGTGGCATCTCAAATTCCATTGGCGGAAGCGAATCGATTGGCCACATTGGCAGCGGCACATCAGGGATGTCAATTTTATCTGGTCGATTGTTTTGGATATTATGGAGCGGCCATGATGGATTTGGGAAAAGATTTGCACTACCGACCCGAACAGGGAAAGAAACTGTTGGATCCCATTCCATTGAAAGACTATGTTCCCTTTACAGATCTGATTAATGTTCCACTCCATCAGGCGGTGAACCGTTTTCATAAACAACCACCGAAAGTTTATGTATTCTATCGATGTCTGTTGGAATATCAAGCAAAGACTGGGAAATGGCCATCCGAAGAAAATGGCGGGGACTTTGATGTGGCTGTGTTCAAGGAGTATTTAAAGACACAACAGGTTACAACCATTTCGGACGACGAATTGCAAGCTCTGGGCAAGGCAGGAATGGCACAGGTACCGGCTGTATGCTCTGTATTGGGAGGAATGCTGGGCAACGAAATTATCAAGGTGATTAGTGGCAAGGGAGAACCTGCCAACAATACAATCTTGTTGGATGGGACTATTTGCAAAGCTTGGACCTTTCTTGTCCGACAAAACGAGGGCTGAATATTGGATATTTCTTTCCAATTTGAAATTGCAATTCTCATTCCTGGGGCCGAATGAAGCTATTTTCTAGCTACAGCACAGAATCTAAGTTGGAAGTGATAAGGTAGAGCTTATTTTGAGTGGACTACTAGTAGTATACCATTTCTCCTACTTCAGAAGTTCTTGCAAGTCCGATATAAGAACTGCCACAGACTCGTGATTGAGCGTCCCATTCTCCAGTACTGCAGCCTTGACCTCATCCAACTGTTCGCTGATCATATCCAAGCTATGAAGAATACCAGACTCGAAATCTCCATCCTCCGACGAGTCATCGTTGTCGTCCTGTTCAAAGTAGCTGTCGTCGTCATCGTCATCGTCCTGCACTTCGTAATCGCTCTCAATGTCGTAGTATTGGTCAAGATTTGCAAGGCGCATAGTTGTTGCCTCGACCCCGTATACCCGTGGCTTCACAAATGTGTTGGATAGCCGTTGAGTTGCTTCTTCAAACTGTGCTGGCACAGGGGTGACCACCCAAGTCAGTTTCTGCACTGGTTGGGCCCCTGGTTCGAAAACAACTTGTCGCCTGAGACCAGGATAAATGTAAAAAGCATCAGCAGCAGTAGAAAGTCTTGGCTCTTCTTCAAGATCAGAATCAAAACCATCACTAATGATCGGAATACAGGCGTATCTCAGCAAGTCGCGGAGACGTTCAAAATACACGGTTTTGGCAGTTTCAAATGCAGAGTTGTCCAATTTGACAGTGCCTGCTCTGTAAGCAATCCTGCGAATAAAAGTGTCGAACTCAGATGTTTCTGCCTGTGGCAGTGCCATACGGAAGCGTACGGGCACCAAGGTAAACGGGTGGTGTTGGTTGTTGGCCTCGAGAAACACATGCTCCAGCGTTCGAGCATCCACTGTCGGATAGCCTTGCGACAATTCTGCTTTATGTGCAAAGATGAGGAGACGCATTGCCTTTTCAAACAACTGCTCCAAATATTTTCCCGCCAGCGTGAATAGCATTTGTGCTGAATCCTCCCTCAATTCAAGCGAGAGATCGGACTCGTAAAAGTCGCCGTGCAGCGTGTCAAATATATTCCTAGCTAGAATGTGCTGAATAGCACCCTCACGAAATCCATACACCTTGGCATCACTATACTCATTCGTGATCCGCGGCATTCGTTGGATTGCAGCTTTGCATTGAGCAAGATCTCTCCAAGTCTGAAATCTCTTGTCATAGTCTTCGCAATGAGGACCATACTCGGGCACAGTCAAATATACTTTCTTGGAAGCAGCATCAATGGCCTGACCTTGTACGCTCCAATATCCCCACAGCCTGTCATCTGCGACGATTCTGTGAAACCATTTGCAAACTCGCTCGCAGCGGCGAAGAACAGCGGTGTAGGTGTCAATGGATTCTGGGGATGGACCACTCAGGAATCGCAAGATGTATTGCATCAGAGTGTCGTCTAGGAATTCGATTGGCGATGGCATTTCTGAAGAAGGGAGATTTGATCGAATTCGGCGTTGAATGTGGTCTTGAAGGTACAACGGCAAGGGCGAAGAATAGAGGTTGAAAGGTGCAACAACGGATTTTGTTCTTGGTTCGCGCCTTCTTGTTTTTTAAAAACCGCAAAGTACGAACATCAACGTAGGTCTCGTAAGTAGGCAAACCAACCGCAAAAGGCAGCCTGTCCGTCCTGCCGTCATTACAACCTTATCGACTGACTGGACTCGTTTATGCAGCTATTGTGGCAAAGTCACAGGATGGATCAAGGACAATTCATGGACCTTCTCTATGAAACAGGACCCTCTGTCGACAAACGATACTTCCGTAAAGGATCAGCTTCTCTCCTATGATCAAACACGTTGTCTCATTCCTCTTCCCTCCGAAACCTGGCCAATCCGAGGATCGCCCCATCGAAATTGACGTTGTTCCCGGCCTGACAACCTTCCTGGATGTTGCTCTGTTCCGTGCCAACGAGGCCCAGCTGACGGCTACAACTTGCAGCAGTCATGCCTTACTTGCGTGTTGGCTCGATGTAAAACATCAGTCGCAGCAAGTATTGCAGACTCTTATGGAGCACGAAGAAAATGATTCGAATGCAAGGCTCGCTTGCGAATCACTCAGTCGCCAGTGTCTTGAAAGCTCGATGGATGCCATAGAACGACTCAGCACGGATAAACTGTCTCAAACCGCCAACCTAAGCGATCCATATGAGAGCATATCTGCAACGGCAGGAGCAGGTGGTCATCATCAGATGCTGAGCGGCGTGGGAGCTCAGGGAATTGCCTCGGGTATTATGGATTCCAAATCCGAGATCGGGCGAAGGTACCCTCTCCAAAAACCACTAGACTGCTGGGAATCGCCGCGTTTGCACTGTCCTGACTATGTGTGGGCAGATGACGCCTATCAAGCTTGCCAACGATGGATTCGGAACTTGACAAAACACCCCTTTTATCTCCGTGAGAATGATGCGTTCGTTCCAATAGCAGGGTCCCAAAATCATAGCCACCACAGTAGTCATTCCAACTTCTCCAACAACGACCCCTTACACCCTGCAAGCGAACGCCAAGCGTCTGTGTTGATTCAATTGATTCACGAAGATTTGCCCATGAGGTTACATCATTTTCGCCAAGCAATGCATGCGGAGGAAGTGGTGACCCAACGATTGTACCTGGTAAAGTGTGAATACCGTGCACCATTTCGTCATTTCTTGGAAGCTCACCAATCGCTTCTGAGAGCTCCTTCCATGGAACTTGTGGACCACTACCTGGCGAACCCTTCTCCAAATGCGGAGAGCCTAAAGAGCCAGTTGCAATCCCTATTGAAAACACCCGAAGTGGTGGAATTGTTTGCTTTGGAAAAGGAATGCGAAGAAATTGAACTAGAGATGGGGGAGGCTCTTTTTCCATTTTCCGAGCTAGCTAGAACATTGGATCACAAAAAAGCTCGGCTCAAAGTTGTACCAGGAACGGTAGAAGAAGATGAGTTGGCTGGCCTACAGGAAACTGTTCGGGTAGGTATTACCATTGGGACCATCACATCGCAGCTCATTCGCAGACTAACTTTTATTTGATTCTCTATTCTTTCAGAGGTTGAAATGTATTCTCTGTCGGAAAGGGGGATCCGAAACTTCTACTGGCATCCGGCCAATTCTGATGGATTTGCAATCCGTTCCGAGGGACGACGAAGTGAAGGGTCTTAATCGTCGGACAGGTTCTTTGGAAGACGAAATTGCGCATTTTCTAGCTCAACTGGAATGTCTTTCGATGTTGATTAAGACAAAGAACGCCTTTCAGACAAAAAAGGGTGCTCAAGATATTGACTTTTCCGCTTCCGTTGTCAAGGGTTGTACAGAGCAATTCGACATGGAACTGCTGAAATGCCAGTTGTTGGATTGGTTCGCAATCGTGAAAAGACAGCATGAACTGAAGGAAACCCGCAAGAACATACCTGATTTGATTCAAAAAGCAGAAATGAAGATGAGCATTGCAGGTGCCAATGAGAAATCATTGAATTTGGTCAAAGACCGGTTAAAGTTGATGACCAGTGATCGACAACAGCGATTGGAAATCGTGACAGAAATGATTGAAGAAATTTGCCTAAGAGAAATGAATCTTTATGTACGCTTGAAAGGGCCTGATCCAGATAAAAGACTTGTGCTAAGAGAAACTTCCGCTGTTGGGTTTTTGGGAATTCCGTTGCAGCTGGCTGGGGAGCCTCTGCCTGTTGGTTAATAGTTGCTTGGATATATTTGGAACATTAGATTATTATCAAGTCAACGCTCTGCTCGGTTTCGCTGTACTTGAGTCTTCCCAACGGTAGCAGACTGTCAGCACTTCTTACCAGGGCACACACAGCAGTATGGATGAACGAGCAATCCTTTCGGGTTTCAACATGAAAACTTCAGGGGTAGAGAACTCGGAGCACACACGCTGGACGTTCACTCGACACAGGTTGGATTCGATAGCATGGATAGACCAAGCTAAAGTGATGAAAGTGATCGCATTATTCAAAGAAAATAGGCCCCAGAATCCAACCCCCGAGAAACGTCGTCATTGCCACACTAGCCAAATTTACTTGTTCGTTCGTCAACAGGTTTCGCCCCGCCACAACCTTGGTTGATTTTGGTTTTTCATCGTTGGCTTGAAAGGCAAGTCGTGTTTCTGGATCCCAGTGAGATTGTTGTATTGTTGCACCCAATATGGAATCGATTAGTGATCCGGCCAAGCCACAGCAAGAAGAGAACGCAATCATTCGCAACATATGGATTGGAAAGAGACCCGAAACGGCATCCAATAGGATTGTAGAAAGACCAATTAAAAATCCACCCAGTGCACTCCAGAAACAACCCATGGATGTAATTCCGCCATTTGTTCCAGGAGGAACTTTTCTCCAGGGTTGTGTGACCAAGACGGGGCTGCTTTTTGCCAAGATTCCAAGTTCAGACGCCAAGGTATCGGCTAGACAAGTGGCGTGGTGAGCAACTATACCGCATGCCAACTTGGATGGTTGAGATTGCATTTGAAAGTCAATAGGCTTTTCCTCTCCACAATAAATACCATGAAATAAGGACAACACGACTGCCAGCAAGCTGCAGGCTAGCACCTGAGTCGGTCCTCTTGCGATCGTTCCAGTGATGGAGAGAGATCCGTCGATTTTCTCTTTGTGATCTTTCTTGAACTTGGTTGCTTTCGTTGCTATCAGATAAAAGACGATAAGATTGAAACCTCGAATGCCTGTGGCCATCAGGCAAAACCCGACGAAAAAAGCACCTGCATAGTCAAGGGATACAAAGCAGACAGTCAGACTAGGCTACCAGCCTTTTCGGATACTATACTTCAGTGACATGGATACTTACACGCAGCCCCAGCAGGAGTTAGACCTTTCTTCCGAATTCCGCGCCAGCTCAAGAGCGTCGCAAATAAAAGCCCAATACTGTTTGCTTTGATACTGAAGGGTTCCATTGTATATCAGCATGCTTTGTGAGAGGACGTCGTTTTGGAGGGGGCATTTTGTTGGTACAACCTATAAAGCAAGATTGGTTATTCTTAGTCCCTTTAAATTAGTCCGTGAATTCACCAAGCGTGAATCAGAGCAAATCAAGATTCGACTCCATCGACCAAGAAGCACTACTATTGCAACCACCATGACAACAGCATATCCTCCACCTCTTCACAAGTGAAGCCACTGCATGTATTCCCAGTGCTTCCAATTCGCTCAGCATCCACCCTTTTGATTAATTGATTTCTTTATTGCCAGTGTGTTTTGCACTGAGCCCTTTCCGGAAACATGGCCACTCCCACACCTCCTGCTGCCCCTCTTCCACCAAATACGGATACTACTATTGCGAACAAGGAAGGAGGCGGAAATCGACTATCGAAAACCACGGCATTCTTGCCCATTGTCTACGGGAGTATTGCATTTTATTTAGGGAAAAAAGCCGACGAATTTCAAACCCATGAATGGACACTGTTTGTGAGAGGACCGAACCACGAGGACATTAGCCCTGCTGTATCCAAAATGGTATTTCAATTACATGCCTCGTTTGCCCAACCCGTTCGAGAGCTGACCCAAGCTCCCTTTGAAGTTACGGAGCGAGGTTGGGGAGAATTTGAAGCCCAAATACGGATTGTTTGGAAAGATCCTACAGAAAAGCCCACCGTGGTACGTGGGTCCTCCGAGCTAGACTAGCTGTCTGCCAAATACGGAGGAGTCTTTTGATAGACTATCTGCTAATTCTTCTCTTTCAATTTCGTTTCTCGGTTTAGGTGAATCACATGGTAAAACTCTACCCACCCGGTGCTCCTCCGAATGTTGTGCCCACGAATGAAACCTCGGAACCCGTCCTGGGGGAAACCTACGACGAAGTTGTGTTTACCGACCCCAATGAATCCTTCTATCGGCAATTGATGCGTGTTGCAACCGCCCCTAAAATCGAATCTTCCCAGAAGGAGCATTTGACCAACAACTTTTCCGATGAAGACGACTTTGTCGCCCTGATTGGTGCTGAGAAATTCTTGCAAGAAGAATTGGAAAATGTCAAAGAACGCTTTCGAGTGGTATCGGAAGAGTATCAAGTAGTGGATCACGAGTTCACGGCGGCACTACAAAAGCGTCAGCAACAACAAGCCGCCAGCAAAAAATCCAAGGGGGGTGGTACCAAGCGTGGGCCCAAAAAAGCAAAAACATCCTAAATCATGTAAAAAAATATTATTTTCCTTGCTATTTTTTGATACATTGTAACATTAGCGGAACCAAGTCATTCCCTTCAGATACGTGTCTAGAGAGGATTCAAAATTGGTCACCTCCACATTAGGATTGTCTGGTTGGTACATGGGAGATCGAATGACAAAGGTGACCCATATATGCTCGTAAATATGTTTCAAGGCAGCTTGAATATTATCCGTCACCGCAGGACTCGTCATCCCTTCCCCATTGGCTGTCCCGCTGGAAGATCCAGCGGGGGTCTGCGCTGTCGCATCAGTAGTCGAATAGGACGTCTCAGGTGTTGTGTAAAGGACAAAACGCAGCCCAGATACGGTTTCAAAGTTGTATAATGAAGAGGATCCTGTTTTCACCATTTTCAATTCTCCAGGTCCATCAGCAGGGCTGAGATTGTTTGAGAGCTCTCGAAGTGAAAACAACATTCCAAAGACCAGTTTGCGTTGTTCTGATAATTGCTCTTCGTCTTCTATGACTCCCAGTGATGTGATGTAGCGCTTTGTGAACAACGTTTTCCCCCTTCGATCGAAGATATGAAACGAATGGACTGTCATCTTGAACAAAGGTTGATGCAGAGTGAATTCTGGTTACTGTAGACGTTGCTGCTTTCCTTTCACTGTCCTCCATTGAGGTGAGATGGATACTGTAGAGAAACAGCGATCAAAATGCAATGATCTGGAAAGCCCCAAAGTAGCAAGCTACTTACAGGATTTTCTACAGTGCCAAACAGTAGACCCACGATAGCTGACTAATCGGACTTCTCGGTTTTTTGCAGGTGTTTTTATTCGGATGATGTCCTTGATCTCTTGAAATTTTCGATCGACCGTAACAACAACCATCCAGCCAACCGACCCCTAGTGAATTTCGGAGTTGGAGGATCCGCATTTTCATTCAGCAGACTATAGGAAACCAACAACTTTGCATTCAAGCAGAATGGCACCACCATCGGCACCTTCATCGCTCGTGAAACGTGTCGTTTCTTCCATGAAGGGTCTTTTCACCCCGAATTCAGGGGTAGGCAAATCTTGGCAAGGGTTGCAAGCGTCGAAAGCCTTTGAGAAGGGTGAACTCAAGTCTCAGGGCGGTCCAGGAACGAAGCTTCGGATTGCATTTCGCAATCTATGTCCATTTCCGGTCTTGTTGTGTTGGGTGTCGAAAGATTCCCGGTTGCATCATTTTTATCGATTGGAACCCCAATCCACAGCCATGGATCCAATCATGGTTACCACGGACGATCACATTGAACATACGCAAAGTGGAGATACTTTCTGTTTTGCCTATATTCCCGAAGCTGAAATGGAAGAGGCTCGGAACACAAAGACTCTACCCGACACTTCAATGGTTGTGGCTGGGTTCATGCCTCACCCACCCACCACCAACAACAACAACAAGAAAAAGAAGGACAAAAATCCAGTCTATTTGGTGACGATCGCTTATGACAATGCGAAAGAAGATGACGAAGAAGAAATGGCCTGTTGCCAGCCGACGTTTTTGAGAAAAAGAAAGCGGGCAGCCTTTCGTCCAACCAAAGGTACTGCTGGACTTCCAGTCTCCATAGAACACTTTGTGCTCACGCAACAATTGGCCAAGATTGACCCCACCCCGATTGACACTACTACAAAATTTTACGAGCGCACAGTCATGGGAGGTTGGCCCGTCTGTGCGGAGCCCGACTGGCACCAAGGGAATTTGGAAGTGGAGAAACGGCTGTGTCAGGATTTAGAAGCTGCTTCCAAGATTCTACCACCTCATGCAGTGGAATGTGAGTCTCAAGTTTTTTAAAATCCTGCCACATGTCGTGCAATCACTCACTCACTCTTGTTGAATACGACTACTAGATTTGAGAGAAAACTGCCCCATTTGGATCAACTCTTGTATCAAGTACGGGCCACAGGTGTGTCCGATCAAACCGGCAGGATGTTGCTATCACCCCGACAAGGATTGGCTGGTGGAGAACGGTCTCTGCGAAGACAAGCACAAGTGTGTGGAGATCAATGATGGGCCGGGGTATACCAAAGATATTGATTTGTGGGGTCCTGGTGGACTTATGGTCCATGAGCTTTCCCATGCATACCATCATCGCATGCTTGAGGATGGGTATCAGAACAAAGAAATTGAGGAGTGTTTCAAGGCCGCAATGAAAGAGGGATTGTACGATCGGGTCAAAGTGCATGGTAAGCAAGGACCAGAGGCCAAAGCCTACGCTTGCACGAATTGTATGGAATACTTCGCAGAACTGTCAACGGCATTCCTTGGTGGAACCAGCAAAGATCAGGAATTTAACAAGTGGTTCCCATTCAATCGCCATCAAGTGAAAGCTCATGATCCCCGCGCTTACAAACTCCTTTCCCGTCTCTGGAAAATAGATAGTCCATAGCAGAAAGGCGAGATCTACACGTACCACTGTGCATTTAGAAAAGTAGTCAATTTCGGACTAGTAATAATCGCCACTGGTATCATCATCCAAGAAGTAAAGATGTCTTAATTCGAGATAGAGTTTTTATGAACTCGATTTCCCAGCCATCAAAATCGTATTTTCAACCTAATAATTCATTCAACCAATATTACGGAGCTAGCTTCTTGCTAATCAGGTGTGCTGGTACTTCTGCAGTGTTTTGTTGAGGGATATTCAGTCATAGTAGTCAATGTAGCAAGCGAACTCAAATTTGAAAACAACACAGAGATTGGTCGTGACAGAGAGGCGTACAATGACAACAACACTGCAAAGAAACAGAAGGACATCAAAGAGTGCTCACAATGAAACTTCTCTCAACAATATTGATGGTATTATGGCATGAATGCCTAGTCTGTGGGCCCAAGGGGGTTGCAGCTGAGGAGGCGTTGACCCTAGTCATTCATCGCAATGGGGAGCCGGACTCTTGTGGTTCGGCTGAAGTTCCAAAGAGCAAGTTGCGGGATGTCGCTGATATTGACAATAAGTACAAAATGGAGGCTTTCCTAACGGATATAGTGGCGGAGACGATGGCCGAAAAATCAAGCTGCAACTCACCCGACAATCCCATGGGTCTTGATGGGATCCCTGGTTTTTGTGATATGGGAAAGGATCGCACACCTGTGCTACTCGACAACGACGAGCTGGTTCGAGTGAAAGATGGCACGCTCCCTTGCCGATGGTATACAAGAGAGGGCATTAGAGTTGTTTCGTTCGATCAACTCGAATCCCTGGTAGCACGAGCTCGGAATGATTCGAAAACATGCAAGAACCCAAACGTCAACCATCCCAACTTGTGTCAGGAAGGGGAGCTTCACTTGTATGCGGTACAAGCCGGTCGTGTGTTTATGTTTGCTCCGAGCTATGTTGGAGAGAAGTTTGAGCTAGATCACTTATCCCTAGTTCCCGACCCAGCAAAACCAATTTCTATGACAGTGTTGGTAAGTAGGCCCAACGATTTTGCATTGATATATTCACCAGATAGGAATATGAAGAATAAAACTAACCAGTACCTTCACTTCCAATTTAATACATATTTACAGTCGACAAATCCCCGTGTGTTTGATATATTGAATGTTTTTACCGAGGAAGAAGCTGACGATTTGGTGGACCGTGCTTTGTCAGAAACAAGTCCGTCCAATCGAATAAAACGATCGACTACTGGCACCAATGAAAATTCCATCTTCAGGTATGTGCTCTAGTTCAGCTTGGTGACCTTTTGAATATGTCATCTGCCATCTCATATCCCAGTGCTACAATAAAGAAAACGGACTTCTGAGAATGCTTTCGATACCCATGGTGAGACATCACTTGCACTAAAAAAGTACGTTCCCCAGCTCAAGAGAATGTTGAATCTGAATCCCGGCCTCACTCTCTTTTCTTCTTCCCAACTAGGCGCATCTTTGAACTTCTAGGCTTTGACGAATATTGGAATGGGCATGATGATGGGTTGCAAATTCTCAGATACAACGAGAGTAAAGCATACATCCAACACATGGATTACCTTAGAGACAAAAGCGACAAAGAGCTCTATGTAAGTGCTACCCGTTTCCAATTCGTTTCCATTTGATGCTTATATTCACTGCCCTTTCCTATTTCGCCCTCTAGGATTATGATTCAAGCAAAAAGGGGGGCAATCGATTTGCCACTGTATTACTCTACATGAATGATCTCCCCGATGGTGCCGGAGGGGAAACAGTATTCTCAGAGGCATTGCCGCCGGAAGTTGGCGGGGACATACAAACTTTAGAAGCCAACGTTATTGAAGAGTTGAGGGCTTCGGGAGATTTGGAGGCAGCGGGGATAAAACCAGGATCTTGGGAGGAAGCTATGGTTGCAACATGCCGAACGAGGCTATCTGTCAAGCCATCTCACGGTAGAGCAGTTCTGTTTTACTCTCAGTATCCAGATGGTGTTGAGGACCCCATGTCTAAGCACGGTGGTTGTCCCGTATTGCAAGGACAGACGAAATGGGCTGCAAACTTGTGGGTTTGGAATGCCCCAAGAGTAAGTTTTCTAGTGTTGGAGGCATCTGTGGCCTCAGCAGAAAGACTCTCATCGGCACTGTCTTATAATTGTACCGACAGGAAAACTACAAGAACGCACCAATGAGGGAAGACTTGATTGCTCAAGGTTTCAAGCCTCCACAAAACAACATGCCGAAGCAACTCCAAGCAACGTTTACCAATACTGGCAAAGATCCAGCAATGGAAAATGCAGAGTTATTTTTTGAGGCAATGTTTTGGGGGAAGCTGGGACATGGTGATCCAGATCTTCGATCGAATACTTATGAAGGTCATCGTTGGAATGTCCGGGTGAATGGACAGGTAGTCAAGAACTTGGTGATAGGAAAGGAACCGATCCAAGTATTTGAAATATGAAAAAAGACAGTTTATTATTTTTTTTTTCAAGCTTGTACTTTTCTTATTTTGGTCGTATGCTCTATAACTATTTCTCAACATGGCGACTGTACAAGAATGGGCAACATTCTATTGGTCGTCTGTCAGATTCAAATCTGTTTCTCGTTTTTTAAACGTCACCAAAAACGTCTTCTTTTGAGACTGACTAGTACTAGTACCCTGCACGTCCCCCACCAAACAAAATGGTAACGTAATATTAACGTCAAATCCAATGCTTCTATCGAAAGAGATGCGCGAAAAATCCATTCAACGGCTCGCTTCCGTCTTACAGACTTCGATTATTCGTGTAGAACAAATAAATGGAATCATCATCGTTTGTTGCATTTAATCGGACATCAAAGACCTTTCACCAAAGGTAACGCCATGTGCAAGCCATCAGTACTACAATTCTGCAAAGCGCTTTTCATAGCGCTTGTATGTGCCGTTCAGGTGAATGCGAAAAATGATCAATGCAGTGATGCGTTGAGGCTTTTCCCGGATGAACCTGTCTCCGGTGATAATAGCTTTGCAACGCCAGATTTTGACGACAACGCTGCTTGCGGTCCAAATAGTCGAGATGAGGGGGTGTGGTATGAAATCATCGGAACCGGAAAAGAAGTCAACGTAAAAGTCTGCACCAAAAACAACAGGATCTTGAGTGTTGGTATATTAAATGGGTGCAATGGCCAGAACTGCGTAGGGTTTGCTCCCATGTCCACGAGCGCATCAAACTGTGAAGAGAATAAATACGTCCAGTATTCATTCTTCGCAGAAAGCGAACGAACCTACTACATCCATGTCCGTGCCAATGTGGTGCAGATTGACAATTCTATGATGGGGGCGGAGTTTCAGATTCACTACACAACCGACACACCCACAGCTGCACCCACCCTCGCTCCAACTGTGGCTCCTACGCAGACACAAAAGCCCACTCCGCTTTCTTTGGCTCCAACCAGCCTTCCGTACAAAGTATCAGACAGCGGGACCTGGTCGAATTGTATTGTCTCTCCACCTTCCGGCTTCAGAACAGATACCAAGTTGCTGGGATTCGATTACAAGTTGCCTGTTGCATCTGTAACATCTTCTCCTAATGCTACAGTCGCGCGGATTGAAAGGGAACTCCTTCGAAGTCTTGCAGAAAAAACCATGAATTGCCTCTACGAAAATGAAGAACCTTATTCGATCTTTGAAATAAACACCGATTCTCCCGACGAAGTGAGCCCAGATGTGTGTGAAACAGAAAGCGGCGAAACTTGCATTCTGGTCAATGGCAGCATCAAGATGAATATTGCATTTCCCGGTCGGCGTCGTGCGCTGAGCACCGAAGTGGTCGATGACTTGATCCCCATCTTTCGGAGTGCTTTGTCAGAATTGAATGCCGTTTTTGAAGGGTTTACAAACGTGGAGACGGGAGACATAGATAAGAGCCCAACTGACGACGACCAAGCACCTGGAAACAACGTTGACCAAGGCTCCAATGACGAAGATCCGGGGACGCTTTTGATCTTGATTGTGGCTGTCTGTGTATTGTTGTTGCTGTTTATACTGTTGTGTGTTCGTCGCAAGCTCAAGAAAGAGAAATCTGAAAAGCGTGTCATCGACGACCTTGACCTAGACCGTGACTTCACGATGGAAGCCCCTGGTCAACAGGTCGACGACAACGACTTCGGAGGCGACGATGAAAGCGAAGAGCCCTTTGACGTCCGCTTGGAAAGCTCTAACCACGACTTCAGATCATGTGGGAAGCCGGACTGCGAGAATTGTAAGGCAGGATCACGAACGACGTTCGTCCCCACCCACGAAAGCGCAGAACTCAAGAGAACTCACAGCTACGTGTTGGGGGCAGAGCCAATGAGATACAATGATGGGTGGGCTCGATTTGACGAGAAGGAAAGTCCATTTTCTTGTTAGTGTATTGCATAGGCTTTTCATGATATTTGTAGACACTCTGTATTTATGTTTTTGAATTCTGGCTAAAACAGCTGTTGTAGTAGTTGATTATCTTCCATCAAAGCCGGCCGGCGTGCTGGCATAGTGAGACAGTGAGACGGTTCCTGAGCACGTGCGCTCAGAAAACAGCACAATAAGTATGCACGTGGATGAAAAAATGACACAACCCAAATAGATCCAGCTTTCAAGAGCATCTTTCCAAGCGGAAATGGTGGCTGAGCAAAGGAGAAGGTCAACGGAGACGCTGCCCTCTCAAAACGTTAGATCAGGTGAAAGCAAAATCCATGGGAGACGGAGGCTACCAAGACAATCTAATTCATGTCCGCGCCGTCCATTTCCCGTCGATGTCGTTTTCTTCTCTGTTGCAGTTTTGCTTGTAATTGCCTACGGTGTGTTTGCGAGTGTAGTTGTCTCGGTCGCTGAGGAGCGAGGTCGCCAATCTTATGAGCGGGTCCTTTATCAAGTGATTGCGGATACTGAAGTACACTTTGATACGACGGTTCCCAAAGCACTGCTCCCTCAGCGTCCCAGAACGGTTGGATATTACTTCGGTGATAGCTTCATTGGAACTGAAAGGTTAGATCCAAACACTGTTCGTCTTTACGATTCCCGCGGCGTGCCAGATACCTCAGCAAGAGCTATCAGGAAGCAGAAAGAGCTACTTGACAGCAAAGACTACCGTCGAGCTCGGGCAACTCCACTCGAAGTAGGCGATTGCGTGGCTCAGCACGCATGGCAAACTTCCTACTACCCCTCGTGCAACAACGTAATGGAACAGGACATGACAAACGTATGGCAAAACAGCACCGCCTACGGCGAGCATCTCTCTTTTCTTGCTCATGGTTACTTTAGAGACGTTTGGTCTATGCAAGACCCGCTAAACGAAGTGATCGTAATGAAGACTCTCCGCTATGAGCACGACTATACCGAGCGGAACTTTGATCGGCACAGACGAGACGCGGTGGCCATGGAGAGACTCACTAGCCAACTCTCCATTTTGGATATCTATGCCTTTTGTGGAAATACGGGACTATTTGAATTTGCGAGCGGTGGATCCCTAGAAAAAAGTATATACTATACTAGTACAGACGACGAAGAACAATGGAGCCCGGAAGAAAAGCTTATGGTTGCTCATCAAGTTGCATCAGGCATCAACGCTGTCCATCATTTCGAAAAGGATGGCATACCAGCGATTGCCCATACTGATATTGCAGGGACACAGTACGTTTATGTCGAGAAGGATCAAATCTTCAAACTCAATGATTTCAACAGGTGTAGATTCCTTGCATGGAACAAGAAGACAAACGAACCTTGCGGGTTTGAGGTTGGAAGTAATGCAGGGGTGGTACGTAAAAATTTGTGCAGTACATTGTTTGCCAGCATGATTTTAACTTGCATCCGTCCAGTTCCGATCGCCGGAAGAGTATGACTACGATGAGGAAACCGAGAAGGTGGACGTATATTCCGTTGGCAACCTTTTTTATGGTCTCCTAACTGGGATGTTTCCCTTTGAAATTGAGAAGTTGAGTTCAAAAGAAGTAAAGCAAGCAGTCAGAAGAGGAGAGCGCCCGAATATCGACGAATCGTACAAGAATTCCACAAATCCTTACACGCAAGCACTCGTCAAGTCTATTTCTATGTGCTGGATACAAGACCCTGAAGATCGAGTTTCGGCAGCGAAACTATTGGAATTCATTACTTCTGAGCTGACGAGACTGAAGGCAAACAGCAAAGAGAAATCTCAGTAGTTGTCTTCTCCTTTGTAGAACAAAGAAAATACCCTCCTTGGCTTGCGAGACGCGCACAGGTATATTAAAAATGTAATGTTATTTTTTACGGATTCATTGCGTCGTATACCATTTGAGCGACAACGCAATCTTGAAGGGCAACACCAGATGAATCGAACACAGTGATTCGATCGTCATTTTCTTTCCGGAGCAGATCAGGATCACCAATTAGTTTCCCAAGCGAAATAATGTTCGTCTTTTTCAGTAAACCTTTTGAAACAGCCTCTTCAAATTCTCCTCGCTCTACACTCTGTGCTACTGTGTCCGCTACCAACAAGTCGGCCTTGCCGACAAGGCTGGGCTCCAATTCCACCTTTCCGGGAGCATCTGCTCCGATGCAGGTAATGTGCAGCCCAGATTTCCGAGATTCGATCATGCTTCGATCCATTCCCAGCAAAGGCTCTCGTGAACATGTCGTTGTTACTATCAAGTCACAATTGGCCAGCAAATCGTCTGGTGTTTTCGCTATTGAAATGTCCCATCCGGTTTTCGACATTTCATGTCGATAGGCCTCTGTTTTGGAAGTCGTCCTCCCCCAAACAAGAACTTTCCTACATTCAGTGACACCAGCTAGCATACCAAGTTGAAAACGGGCCTGAATTCCAGTTCCAAGAATTCCGATCATTGCAATATTCTTGGGTGCTAGGAGTCGAGCAGAAAGTGCACCCACTGCTGCTGTTCGTACTTCCGTCAAGATTCCATCATCCAACAAGAGACATTCTAGCTTTCCAGTTTGCTGCGAGTATACCTGCATCAGTCCAGAGTTTTCCTGGGGAAATCCACCACTAGCAACCTTAATTACGTAGTACTTTCCACCCTTGAAGTATCCAGATTTAACGCAAGTCTGACTGGCGTATCCCTCGACTTCCACAAACGGGAAAGGCGGCAAGCCCATCGTTTGTATGGGACAAGCAAAGAACTCATTGTTTTCCAGACCAACAAATCCTTCTTCAATGGCATCAATCAGATTCTTTTCAAAGTTCTTCTCCGAAATTACGTTGTTGATATCATCAAGTTCGAACAGTGCAGGAGCCATTGTTTCGCAGTCGGAGTGCCACT
This sequence comes from Cylindrotheca fusiformis, assembly GCA_019693525.1. Lineage (NCBI taxonomy): Eukaryota > Bacillariophyta > Bacillariophyceae > Bacillariales > Bacillariaceae > Cylindrotheca > Cylindrotheca fusiformis. Next base: position 15,460 of record JAAMXS010000126.1, on the reverse strand, counting down.
CTACTAGTTGAGGCGGGATTTTCGCCAAGGATTGGTGAAAAACATGATCCTTCAAAATCTTGCTTCACAAGATCCAAAAAAGATCCATTCGAATTAGAAAGAACTTTGATTTATTCGACCACTTTGTGCTTCGTCAGCTGGCCAATCACAAAATAACCGAGATGAATGCTTCCTTCTAGTATCAATCTCCCATTTCGCATAGTAATCATTAATGCTTCTTCTCTCTCCCAACATAAAGCTGTAAAATGGTTTACAGTGAACGAATCGCCCTTAACACTCGATAAATTGACAATTGAACCAACCATCTAAACGTTCAAATTGATCTAAACTTACTTTTATCATCACATCTTCATGGCTGTGGGAGCATTGTATTTCAAAAACATGAAGAATCAAGAAACGCCCGACAATCGAAGAAGGAAGAAGAAATAAACAAACGACAACAAAAAGGGATGCGACCAGAAAGTTGAACAATAAACTGAAGCACCTAGAAGGATTGTCTTGAAAGTTCATGTAACGGTTGAGGAAAATCAACGGTATATAAACGTTAGGCTGCGAGTGTGCTGTCTTCAGGCTCTTTGTTAAAAATATGGTGGAGTCGATCTGGTTATATCCTTTGATCCTTCCAATGCCTTTAGTGTGTTTGTAGTGAAAGTTGAACATAGCTAGCCCCATCTTATATAATTTTGTTGACACTGCATCTAGTACAGTTATACTTGAATTCTTGCTAGATCAGCCGATTGTTTATCACGAGATGAACATGCTGGCAACTTATCAGATGGTCTCCCCGCACGTGCACTTGGCAAAACAGAATAATAAGTATACACGAGGATGAAAAATATAGATGTCTTTTCAGAAGCAACTATCAAAGCGGACAATGGTGGCTGATGAGCAAAGAAGAAGGTCAATGGAGGTTTGAGAGTTCATGTAACGGTTGAGGAAAATCAACGGTATATTAACGTTATTTGTTGTTTTTCGAATGGCAGCAGTGGGCTGCGAGCGTGCTGTCTTCAGGCTCTTTGTTTTAAAAAATATGGTGGAGTCCATCTGGATATATCCTTTGATCTTTCCAATGCCTTCAGAGTGTGTCTCTAAAAGTTGAACATAGCTAGCCTCATCTTATACAATTTTGTAGACACTGCATCTAATAGAGTTATACTTGAATTCTTGCTAGAACAGCAGATTGTTTATCACGAGATGAGCATGCTGGCAAGTGAGATGGTCTCCCCGCACGTGCACGTGGCAAAACAGAATAATAAGTATTCACGAGTCACGAGGATGAAAAATATAGATGTCTTTTCAGAAGCAACTTTCAAAGCGGACAATGGTGGCTGAGCAAAGAAGGAGGTCAACGGAGACGTTATCGTCTCAAAACGTGGGATTAAGTGAAAGCAAAATCCATGGGAGACGGAGGCTACAAAGACAATCTAATTCATGTCCGCGCCGTCCATTTCCCGTCGATGTCGTTTTCTTCTCTGTTGCAGTTTTGCTTGTAATTGCCTACGGTGTGTTGTCGAGTGCAGTTGTCTCGGTCACAGAGGAGCAAGATCACCAAACTCATGAGCGGGTCCTTTATCAAGTGATTGCGGATACGGAAATACTCTTTGATACGGCGGTTCCCAAAGCACTGCTCCCTCAGCGTCCCAGAACGGTTGGATATTACTTCGGTGATGGCTTCATTGGAACTGAAAGGTTAGATCCAAACACTGTTCGTCTCTACGATTCCCGGGGTGTACCAGATATCTCAGCAAGAGCTATCAGGAAGCAGAAAGAGCTGCTTGATAGCGAAGACTACCTTCGAGGTCGTGCAGATCCCTTCGAAGTAGACGATTGTGTGGCTCAGCACGAATGGCAAACCTCCTACTACCCCACGTGCAACAACGTATTGGAACAGGACATGACAAACGCATGGCAAAACAGTACTGCCTATGGTGAGCATCTCTCTTTTCTCGCTCATGGTTACTTTAGAGATGTTTGGTCTATGAAAGACTCGCTGGACGAAGTGATCGTGATGAAGACTCTCCGCTTTAGGCACGATTATACAGAACGGAACTTTGATCGCCACAGACGAGACGCTTTGGCCATGGAGAGACTCACCGGTCAACTCTATATTTTGGATATCTATTCTTTTTGTGGAAATACGGGGCTATTTGAATTTGCGAGCGGTGGATCCCTAGAAAATAGTATATACTATAGGGCAGACGACGAAGAACAATGGAGCCCGGAAGAAAAGCTTATGGTCGCTCATCAAGTCGCATCAGGCATCAACGCTGTCCATCATTTCGAAAAGGACGGCATACCAGCGATTGCTCATACTGACATTACAGGGACACAGTACGTTTATGTCGAGAAGGATCAAATCTTCAAACTCAATGATTTCAACAGGTGTAGATTCCTTGCATGGAACAAGAAGACAAACAAAGCCTGCGGATATACGGTTGGAAGTAATCCAGGGGTGGTAGGTAAACATTTGAGCAGTGCAGTGTTTGCCAGCATAATTTAAACTTACAACGTGTAGTTTCGATCGCCGGAAGAGTACGACTACGATGTGCAAACCGAGAAGGTGGACGTATATTCCGTTGGCAACCTTTTTTATGGTCTCCTAACGGGCATGTTTCCCTTTGAAATTGAGAAGTTGAGTTCAAAAGAAGTAAAGCGAGCAGTCAGAAGAGGAAAGCGCCCGAAGATTGACGGATCGTACAAGAATTCCACAAATCCTTACACGCAAGCACTCGTTAAGTCTATTTCTATGTGCTGGATACAAGACCCTGAAGTTCGAGTTTCGGCAGCGAAGCTATTGGAATTCATTACTTCTGAGCTGACGAGACTGAAGGCGAACAGCAAAAAGAAATCTCAGTAGTAGAAAATGCTCTCCTTGGCTTGCGAGACGCTGTACAGGTATATTAATTGTAATTTTGTTGTTTACGAATTCATTGCGTCGTATACCACTTGAGCTGCGACAACGCAATCTTGAAGGGCAACACCAGATGAATCGAACATAGTGATTCGATCGTCATTTTCTTTCCGGAGCTCACCGATTAGTTTCCCAAGTGTCAGTATTCCTTTTGAAACAACCTTATCAAATTACCCTCGCTCGGCACTCTGCGCTATCGTGTCCGCCACCAACAAGACGGCCTTGCCGGCAAGGCTGGACTCCAATTCCACCTTTCCAGGGACATCTGCTCCAATGCAGGTAGTATGTAGCCCATTTCCGATAATCCATCACACTCTTTTGATCCATTCCCAGCAAGTCTCTCGTGAACATGTCGTTGTTACCATCAAGTCACAACTGACCATCAAATAGTCTGGTGTTTTCGCTATGAAATGTCCCATCCGGTTTTCAACATTTCTTGTCGATAGCGCTCTGCTTTTGGGAGTCGTCCTCCCCCAAAGAAGAACCTTCCTACATTCAGTGACACTAGCTAGCATACCAAGTTGAAAACGTGCTTGCAATATACTAGAGAAAGGTGTATTTTCCGATGACGACTCAGCTATTTGCATCTTTCCAGCGGCTTGATAGATACCATTGTTGACTGCTTGCTCCTTCAATCTATTTTCATCTGTAGTGTTTCACCTTGTAATTTGGATAATGATTCTGTCCTTAGGCAAGCTCTCTTTCTGGCTTAGTATCTTGGTGGGCTATTGTTTGTTCTATGTTTCATTGGTAGAGATAAGTGGTGCCTGTAGTCTTAGTGCTTTCAATGAGAATGGCTCAGTCTCGAGGAACAAAAATGTGGTCTCGGCATTCGTCATATTCTTATGTGGTCCATATTGCTACTATTAGGTGCTGCTCGCGAAGAATCGACAATTCGTCTAAGTACTGCATTCGTGTAAAATAAGGGTGTCAGGCTTTCAGTGTGCATACTGAAGCAGAAAGAATACTAAATTTTAAAAAAGATTCTCTTTTCTGTTTCTATGCCATTGAACCAACACGAAGAAGCAACGAAGAAATAACTTCGAATTAGTAGTGCATTCGTGGAAAACGACTATACCACCAAAGCACTCGTGGTTTTGCCTGACAAGGTAGTTCGGTTTGATGCTTCGTTTCATAAAAAAACAAATACGAATGAAGAATCTCAAGAAACGCCCAACAATCGAAGAAGAAGAAACGAGCAAACAACAGCTGAAAGAGATGCCCCCAGAAGGTAGAATCAACAAAGCAAATTCCGCAGTAGAGCACCTAGAAGGAGGTTATAAGGTTTTAAAGGTGATTTATCCTACTTGTACTAATGATAAAGTGCAGATATGTGTTGAATATCTGCAGGGAGGCTTTGTCTGTTTGTACATAATGAGAATCTCGAAAGACGGATATGAACAAGAAGGATATACAGGAAGCATCTTTTCAAGAAGACATGGCAAGCACGAAATGGCATCGAAATGGGGTATTTCGTACATTGGGTATCGTAGGGATACCAATGGTCGCGCACTTATGGGTAAGGTTCCGCAACATATTCAGCCGGGCAAGAAAGCCTGGCCATGGAGGGCAATGATCGCAGATGCGAACTCTTTTGAGAACCAGAAGAAATGGCTCGAAACTTTTCGTGATCAATTGAATGAACTCAGGAATACCTCTCCTGATTTCCATTATGAGTCACCTCCATTTGTACTAACTATGTGCAATGCCAGAGAAGACGGGGAAAAAAGGAAAATACAAGATGTGTTGTCGGAGACTTCTGTGACGGAATTTGTTGTGGAACATTATGAGCTTCATAGACCAAGTGTTTGCGACGTGGTCCTGAAAGATGGTGTTCAAGCAGTTGTCCCAATTGAAACAATTTACACAGAAGATACAGAAAAAGCAGCTCAAACCTTGACGAATTATTTGTCCACAGTGTTCAATTCTAAGAGGAGAACTGAAACCCAAAACGAAGAAGAGGACGAAGAAGAGGACGAAAAGCGGACGAAAGGGAATGAGCCAGTTCCGTTTTTCACTTGCATTAGCATCACTGAATATTTTTATTCTTGAAGATTGCATGGTACACTATAGCAAAATCTATGTAAATTATTGGTTACATACAGCAATACATGTTCTCCTTGCATAATCGTCTTTCTGTCTTTTTCTTTATGCACGTCGATCAGTAGTACTTCAACTGTTGGGTGTCACGATCCCTGGCCGGAAGCTTGTCTTCATGATATAGTATTTTTGGAGACCCTTTGAAACATTCAGTTCTCCTCTGATCAATTCGACTTCAAACAGCATTGATTCATTCGACCACTTCGGGTCAACCCCAGTAGATGTTGCGATTTAACGATAATTGCAATAAGAGATTTTGCTATTTAACGATACGGTTGAAAAACTACAAAGATTTTGGGGGAATGGTCAATATTCAGGGGCATCACCATTCAATATGACCATTTGTTTTGGGGGCAAGCCCCCCAACCCCCCAAAAATACCGATATTTTCGAAATAACGATATGATCTCGAAATGACACAGGGTATCGTTAAATCGCAACGTCTACTGCTGCAGTGGGCGTGTGTCGTCCAGCTCTCTGGTGATGTCACACCAACGATCCATCAACCCAACATGTGATAAACAACGACGAAACAAAGCGGAATGCTCTTATGGGTCTCCAATCTCCCATTCGCATAGAATGATTAGAATTTTTCATCCCCGCCAACGCTAGCTGTAAAATGGTGAACGAATCATCCTCCTTATCGAATCTTCATGGCTGGAATCCCGAAAATCTCCAGCAGAGTGGTTTTGCTCTCATTTCCAAAGTCCTTGTGAATGAAGACTGTTCTTCAGCCATCGATCAAGTTTGGGACTTCTATGAGGATATAAGCAATGGCGTCGTTCGAAGGAAAAAACCTACTAGCTGGCAAGGTCCCCATTATCCTTCGGAAGGGAAGTTTGCGGCATTTGGAGCCGGATGGCTACTGGGTGACGTGCGAGAAGTCTTGGCAGAGCGAGTTTTTAAGCCCTTCTTTTCAACTGGAGAATTACATTCGTCCAAAGAAGGTTTTCGGCTTGTTCTTCTGCGGCCAAAGAAGATGGAAACATTCAATGTTTCAACTGTAGAAGAGACTGAATCTGAGTATATTCGCTCCATGGTGGTAGTGTCTACTGGTCAGGACGAGAGCATTAGAGCAAGACTCTCATTCGGTTCGAACGAGGGAAAAGAAGTAATTCTCTCTCAGGGCGACGTGCTCCTTTTTCGTTCTGACGTCCACGTTGAGGAGATTTATTACTCGGAAAACAAACAAACAGTTTTCCAAGCGGTTCCTCTCGTCACTTATTGTACGATGGTTCCAGCTCCAGCTCCGGGTAGAATGAAATCACTATTGAATCAAAAAGTGGATGCATATAAGGCTCGTAGGACAGGGACATACAAAGTGAACGAAGAAAACGCTCAGATTGTACCTTCAACAGCACCATGCCGCACTTACTTTCGAGCAAACCCTCCCCTAGTGACTCGACGGCAAGCAGAACTGTACGGGTTGCTGCCATACCATTCAGAAGATTGGGCAAAAACAATGGACCAAACAACAATTCGTGGAATATGCTTTCGAGGCGGATCTTATGAAGCTCTGTCTGAAAGGGTGGAACGAGAATGCAAAGCAAGATCCGTTCAATTGACCAGTACCGATGTGCATCTTCTAAGTGGACAAGACAAATATCTTGGGGGCATGGCGTCTCCTTGTGGTAGATTCATCTATGGTGTCCCAGGTACTTCTCGTCGTCTTCTTCGGATATCCACAGAGACTGGAGCTATGGACTGCATAGGACCCAGCTACAATGGCAAGTTCAAGTGGCTGAGAGGGGTGGAAATTCCTGCATCAAGTATGAACACTCCAGATTACCCTGATGGATGTTGCATTGCCTTACCGTGCAACTCGCTTTCATTTCTTAAAGTCAACCCATCTAGTAGAGATAATCCAGTATATACCTTTGGTGCGGAAGTTTTGACAAAAGTGTGCGAAGGAATCGACGGGTGGTATTTTCACGGAGGCAACCTGGCATCCAATGGTTGGATATATTGTATTCCTGCCAATGCACCCCGAGTTGTCAAACTAAATCCGTCGACTGACGAAGTTCGCGCTTTTGGTCCAGTTTTCGATGGCCCTCAAAAATGGTATGGGGGCATCGTTGGAAGCGATGGATGCATATATGGAATCCCACACAATGCCGCAGCTGTTCTGAAAATTGACCCTGTCTCTGATGAAATATCACTCATGGAGGGTACCGATGGGCCATTACCTGTAGGGAATTGGAAGTGGCATGGTGGACTTGCTGCAGGAGATAAGATCATTGGTTTCCCGAACAATTCAGATCAAGTCTTGATCATTGATTGTGAAAAATCATTAGTCTACACAATTGGGGATTCGAATATTCTAAAGTCTGGGCGACATCGCATTCCTCAAGATAGAAGGTACAAATATCTTGGCGGCGCACTAACAAACGGTGGACGCTATGCCTATCTCTTCCCTTGTGATGCAGAGCGAGTTCTCCGTATTGACTGTCTTACACATGAACTGTCGTTGGTTGGGCCTTGCTTTCTTGATGGCGTTAACAAGTTTCAGAATGGATTTTGCGGGAGGGACGGCTGTGTGTATGGGATTCCGCAGCGAGCGATAGGCGTGTTACGGTTGGTACCTGGTGGAGGAGACGGCAGCAACGATCACGTGGATCTCATTCCATGCGGCGAAGACATGATGTCCGTAAAGGACAAGTTTGAAGGTGGTGTCCTGGGGCTAGATGGATGTATCTACTGCATCCCGCTGAAGTCAAAGAGTTGCGTCAAGATTATTCCAGAATTATAGTAATATTTGATTCTCAACTAAGTTTGCCTCTACTAAAACTGCCTAGAGCATCGTTTTGGTGTTGAATAGCAGACCTAGCCGAATCATAGGGTCCTCCTTTGCCACAGTTCGCAGGTCATTTTATGCCGTTGAAAGTCACGTTTTTGACAAGATTCCGAACAATATAAAGCAGCTTCGGAGGATCCCTTACAATCTTGGCATTCAATTGGCAATGGTCGCTTCAAGAGCTGGCATTGTTCACACCGCTTTTTTGGATGTATGCCCCAATCATGAAACCAGATTTCATCTTTTCTTGCATCGTACTGCCAAAGTCCTTGACTCACCAGGCACTGATTCCATCCAACGTTTCCTTTTACGCAATCTTTGTTGTAGTCTATCGTTCCACCCCACATGATACAGGATGCAAGCCCTTTCTCCAACCCCGATGGGTCGCCATCGATGTACTGTTTCTGCCCTTCCGTCAACGTCGGATCTTTGTGCAATCTCTCTCGCACCACTGACATTGAGAGAGGTTGAGGTACCCCTTTGTCGTCCTTGGGCGGACCAACTTTTTTCAGAGCATTCTCGACATGAGGGATCCAAAACCCTGCCAAGCTTGCTGCTTGCTTTGTTCGGGTCCACATGTTAACGGGTTTCTCACATACGACACAATTGGACTTTTTCTTTTGTTTCTTGTTGGTAGCCGATTGTTGAATCAGACACTTGGCATGCATGGCATGGAAACAGTTTGGACTCAGATCAGCAATTGCAGTAGCAGACTCTCCCGTTTGTTCATCAAATAACTGCTCTTGACATAGAGGACACTCGTTGGTGAAAAACCTATCCGTAATGGACGTAGTCAATTTCTTTTTTGCCTTGAGAAATTTTCTAGATGGACCTACTATCTTTGGAGAACTCAAAGACGGGCGTGGGACATTTGCAGGAGGTGCTAATTTCGGCTTCGCAGCTTTGACGTATTCCTCCAATGGCAATTTCTTGGGGACGTATTCTTCTCTTCTAGTTCCGCTTGATCGAAACGTCGAAGTCGTCGATAGAGGAGCTTTTCGTCTCAATTTAGATTTCCCGTCGAGATCGGTGTCGGTTGTCACGGTTGTAAGAAGCAGCACGCCAGCCATCACCGTTGCAAATCCAATCCACCAAGTCCTCGAGAATTGCTCCTTCCATATCAAGTTTCCATAGAGTGCAGAAAGAACAAAATTGGCCCCCGATGAAAGAGCGGTTCCAACAACACTTCCCGATAGCTTCATTCCTTTCAAAAAGGATGCAATCATGTATGCGTTCAGGATGAGCATCGTGATGAAGCAGAGGACCCTTGGACCCAGCATAAGAAATTGACACCAATCTACTTCAAACACATGGAAGAACAAGACTGTGTCCTCCGCCTTTTCTCTAAGGATACGCCAATAGGGCATGAGATTGATGCGATATTTGATCATCAAATCTCCCAGAATCCAATAAATGTGCTTTAAGGCAACAGCGTCTAGATCCGATTGCAGGTTGGGTCGGCATACATGTTGATTGAAAGTGTGCAATGGAGATATAGCGTTGTCGGTAAAGGCAATCTTGCCTACGCAAGAGGCTGTCGCTCCCAGACAGCCACTCCATATGGCCCACTTGTGCTGAAGCATTTCCTTTTGGTTCTGTGGTTTTGAGGTTATAATAAAAGTGTAGAGTGCGAGGGATAAAAATGGGGAAAGCAAAAAAGACGGAATCTACAATTCTGTTTGACTCAGTCGATCGCTCAACCATCTTTTTTGTCGCTTGTTGTTGGAACTTTTGTTGCAACCACTTCTCCAAGAATGTCCTTTGACCGTTGCCTCAACAACTTCACCTGTTTGCCACAAATAGAAGAAACTGTCTTTACTGTGGCATTCCGTCATTGCAACTAGCTGGCTGTTGCTGGCTCATTCTCCATTTCTGGTGTGTTAGCGGGATTTTTTTTGGAATTCATCGGAGACGACGTCATTTCAAGCTCTTCCCTTCAAGAATGGTCACGTCCACCAGAGGCACCAAGAAATACAGCCACCAAAGGTCAAGGTCATTGTCATCACCTCCTCTCGATGTAATGAAAGCTGATAGCGATCAAGACAAAAAGTCCAGACCATCCTCTTGGATGGCTTTGCAACGGATAAACCTGAGGTTTCAAATGCTGCCGAAATACCTGCGTGTCGTCTTCGCAATTGGCGGTTGCTTAATTGTCCTTTCGATCATCACGATCGCAATTCATTCCTTCCAACCAACCGATGAATCATTGGAACGACTTAGGCATCGACCGCATTTTGCTGAGAAACCGCGAGTGTTGGGATTGAGACAGACATCCGACCTGGACAGAGGGCTATCACATGTCAGTCTAGTAGTTGGATTCGGTGAGCTTCCAGAACCTGGCAAGCGTGAACTGATCGCAAGATACAATCCTCTTCCTGTCCAGAACAAGCTACTGAAATCTCCCGATTCTATGGACAAGGGCGAGTGTCAGCCAATGTATGATTGGCAGTCCGGTCACAATCCCACTTGTAATGTTATTCATGAAGCAACGTACGGGTGGGAACGCTTATTGAATGAACGAGACGATCTCTCAAGTGTAAGTTCCAGTGATGAGAAGCTATGGGACTCGGTTGAGCAATCTAGATTGGTCGCTGCTGGGGCATTTCGTCAGGTCTGGAAGATTTTTGAGTGGGACGGAAAAACGAAACGAGCACTAAAGACCCTGCGTGTGGATGCCAAGAACAAGAACTTTGACCTGAGGAGCTTTGATCGCCATAGACGGGATGCCATGGCATTCGAGCAGCTGACATCATCGCCTCTAATTGTTGATATATATGGTTTCTGTACAAACTCTGCGCTTTTCGATTGGGGTGATCAAGGGACTCTGGAGGACATTTATAGACACAATCCAGACATCTCGAAGGAACAGCTGCTTCAAATAGCGTACAATGTGTCACTCAGCGTAGCACATGCGCACAACTTCGATGACAGAGGAAGGGCGACCCTTGCACACACTGATATAAAACCGGATCAGTTCTTGGTTCAAGATGGTTACTACAAATTGACAGATTTCAATCGAGCCCGTTTTTTGCTTTGGAACCAGCGCTGGAATATACCCTGTGGATTTCAAGTGGGGAAAAACGGTGGAATATGGAGGTCGCCGGAGGAATACAAATACGAGGCTGAAACGGAGAAGGTCGATGTGTACTCGTTGGGAAATGTCCTTTATTTCTTGTTGACCAGGACGTACCCATGGAATGGGTATCCCGCAAAGGAGGTATATGACGCTGTGATGAAAGGCGATAGGCCTGGGATTCCGGAAGTGATTCAACAAAGTGATCATCCCTTTGATAGATTCATGATCCAGGCCATTAAAATGTGTTATACCCATAAAAAGGAGGAGAGACCGGGAGCTTTTGATGTTGCCGCAAAATTGAAGGAAGGGATTGAGCAATTGACGAACAAATAGTAAGAAAAGCAGAAATGCGAGAATAAACAACGCTACAATAAGCTACCAGACTCTGTATTGAGCGATTCTTTTAACGTTGTGCCATTCTCTCTTTCACTCCTGGCCAAGAAAGGTAGATGGTTCACCGACTGCATTGGCCATAACCGAATACAGAGCGCAAGGTCGACTAATTCGACTCACCACAACAAAGACTCAGCGTGAGTTTCTCCAGGACAATGGAGATCATAGCAGCTCATTTCTCGCCACGCTATACTGCAGTGGTTTATTTAACAGGGATCATGCCCCCTTCGATTAATTCAAGAGCATGAAGAGAAGATGCGAAATCCCACAGATCCCAGCAATCCTGTGGATTGCGCACATTTCGCCTTTCCTCAATCGAGCATCACGGAATAGCTTGTGCATGTTGAACAAAGAGCTCTACGAGAAAAGATTGTTGTTGGAAGCCCGCTGGCCTTACCGCCGGGATTGTATGGTGGAATCTTATGTTAGCTGTTTGGCCTTCTCTAGAGACGGGAATTCATTGGCCGTCGGCGATGCCAACGATGGGACGATTCAGATATTGAATTGCGCTGATGGCAAACGAAGCAGCTTTTCTCGACAGCGTCAAAATCTGGGAATAAGCTGCCTGTCGTTTTCGGCAGATAACAGATTTCTTGCTTCCGCACGTTGGGATGGACGAACAATACGATTGTGGGATCTCCATGACCCTGAAGCAGAGTGTTTGATTTTAGAGGGACACACTGATACTGTTTGGATCGTACTTTGGTCTCCAACCAACTCATCTCTTTTGGCATCAGCAGGACGAGAAGGGGCTATACGTTTATGGAGAGACGATGGAAGTTGTATCGGAGTGCTGAAGGATGATAATCTGAGTTGTCAAGTAAACGCACTTGCTTTTGCAGCGGATGGATTCGCACTCGGGGCAGTTATAGAGACTGCAAACGCAGCTGGAAGAGTGTCATTATGGGACCGTCGTGATTTGGGCGGTAAGGATATGCTGTCTTCACCAACGAAAAATATGTTTCACAATCACGCGGGTCGTTGCACCAGTATTCAGTTCTCTCCTTGTGGTCAAGTCTTTGCCACTGGAAGCTGGGATGATTCCGTCAAACTGTGGGACGCAACAACATATGCGGGTGTCAATGTGTTGTCATTGCAAGATGAAGTCCACTCAATTGCATTTTCACCAAATGGAAAGGTTCTAGCAGCCGGATGCTGTGATCGCAGCTTGTACTTTTGGAATATGGAATTTGCTGGTAAATCTGCAAAACCACTGTTAGTCCTTTTCGACCACCAATCAACATCTTGGTGCTCGATTCGATTCTGCAGGGACGGCACACTTGCATCCTCTGGTGGGGACAAAACGGACTGTGTTCGTCTGTGGAACCCAGTAGAGCACGATTGGGTGAAGGAGGAGAAAGGTCTGAAAGCTGGACAAGACGATTATCAGCAGCTCATTAATCTATGGGGATAAACTTAGCTATGATGGTAGTATTGTCTAATTCCAAACGCTAAGACTATCACCGCTACTACAATTCCATAGGTGGTATCTTGTCAGAGTTTTCAATTACTAATCCTGCACCTGTCCCTCGCTTGAGCTTCTGTACCACCAAGAACTCTCCAGCGTTCACCGTCATTGTCGTAGCACCGGTCCCAAAATAGTATTCTGAGCTCGATCCAACTGGCACTTCAACCCCTGAGTACAAGCTAAGTGGGTCACTTGCGCTCGGGCTGGTTAGCTTACTAAACAAACCTCCCCCATGGGTCATGACCAATCCACCGTGTTTGAAGCTCCGCAAGGCCACTATGCAGAATAAGTGTTCCTCGTTGCCTTTCCCACGAAATTCAAAATTATACGCGTTGTCTGAAGAAGGCTTCTTCCATGCTTCCACCGAACCGGTACACGACGCTCCGGTGACAACTTTTATAAAAGCCGGTAGTCCGAGTGCGCTGCCTGACTGGGTTCTCGGATCTTTGAGCATTACGTTCCAAGTAGACGGGAAGGTCTCGCCAATTGTAGCAACGCTGGTCGATGGAGACGTAGCGTGAAGTGTCAGTTCCGCCCTGCTCTGCTCGAGGACCGAGAAACTGTGAGCCACCTGCGCCGCCTCGATGATAATCAATCCTACTAATGCGTATGCTATCAGACAGTTAAAGCCGAGTTCTCGGCGATCGCTCACGTACGACCGTCCACTTATTGTCGTCGCCTCCGTCAAATCTTTGGGCACCCGTCGGTAAAAGTCCACAGAAGACAAAGCATTGCGGGAGCGACCCCCACCGCTGATGTTGTTGCTCATGGTCTTTTGTATCTTGCTACGAAAGGCTATCTCCCTGTCGCTCACTTGAGAGAACAAATTGACATTTACCATCTGACAAAGTAGCATCAGCAATAACCAACGTAATGAACAACAACCCTGCGTCGCTGAACGGATTCTCACAGTCACTGCTAGATTTTCTGGCGTCATTTGGCGGTAACGATACGCGCGCGCTGACGCAGAAGATCGGAAAACGGCGCTTAGATGTAGAAGATGGTACAGTACATACTGACGTGATCGTGTTCATAGGACCAGGCTCAGGTGGGCACGTAGATGTAACGATCAAACTGTCCTATGGCAAGCTGGCTATGCCACCAATCGAGATGGTAAATGTCAATTTGTTCTCTCAAGTGAGCGACAGGGAGATAGCCTTTCGTAGCAAGATAGGCGGTTTCAGACAGACCATGATCCGTTTGAGGGTTGATGCAAGCGCCACACTATTCTGGTGCGACATTTCCATGAGCAGGACACAGTACTCAGACGGGTCAAACATTGAGCTGGCAGTAGCAACAAACAACGACATAGGACTAGCAGGCGGACCAGGCGGGCAACAGCTGTTGTCGACCACAATGACTACGCAAGGAACAATAGGACTCCACAGTACGTTACCATGTTAAAGATATAACGTAATAGGATTAGCTCTGTGGTTCGACTCCACAGTACGTTATATCTTTAACATGGTAACGTCATGGGTTCGAATCCCAGAGACTTGATTGATTTGTCATGTGCCGACTCCTGAGCCGGGAGGATAAACGATAGGGCAGAATAGGTCAGCCTCAAGAGGGGGGGCGTGGCTGAAGGGCAATGGGGAATACGGAATATCAAGTAGGGAGGATGTCAGAGTACAGGTCTGTAGTACTTGATATACCTTAGAAGTGACAGTTAAAGATAACGTGATAGGATTAGCTCTGTGGTTCGACTCCACAGTACGTTATATCTTTAACAGTATCTCTCAATCCATCAAAACATTTGTAGGACATGAAACTGGATTGCAATAATTGTTGGGGAAAGAAAAAGTGGAACAATAGAAAGGAGCTTACAGAGGCCTAAAAATCCCTTTGACAAAAGGGTGTTGCTAGCTTCAACGTACGTACGTCGGGAAAAGCGTAAGCAACTATCAAGCCACGTATGTTTGCTTGCCATGCCATGTCTGACGAAGCAAAAGAGAAATCGCGCTGTCAACCAACTAGGCCTCAAATGACTGTCCATCTGCTTCTCAACCAATCAAATCAAAACTTGCAGTTTTGTCAGTTTGTCCGAGACATATCAGTTCTAAAAGCGTACACTGTGCTTCTCGCTCAGCCACCAAAACGAACTTGTGTTTATTTTGTACTCTAAGACACGAAGACAAGAGGTCCTTATTTGATATAGTTTAACCATTCACGAATATGATATTACTGAAAACTAAAGATACTCTTACTCTTGGTGCCAGCTACGGACAGCGCCTTCCATTTCACACGTATCGACAAGAGGTCCTTTCTCCATTCAGGAATCGGAACAAGGCATTTTAGAGAGGTCGAATTGCCAACCAACCAGATCACGCATAGAAATTCCGCGTCATTGCTGGTACTATTGCACTTTTTCAAGCGGAGCTCACGGCCTTCACCTTGAGCCGCAAATTTCCGACTTTTCCACATCCCACAATTTGCAGAAAATACTTTTTATTTCAGACCCAAACACATACCAATATCACGATGAAGATCAACATTCTCGCGGTTGCCAGCCTAGTGTTCAGTGCCGAGGCCTTCTCCACCATCAACACCCAAAAGACAGGTGCAAGCATCTCTGACAAGTAAGTTTTCTGAACCCATCGAGCTCTGAATAGTTTCTGGTCGTCGAAATTTATCTCATCCTACCAATGTTTCTCCTTTCTATTCCAGATTGAAGGACCGCGCTTATGTTACCCGCGATATTAAGACTCCCGATCCTATT
>JAAMXS010000124.1:0-12314 GCA_019693525.1 Cylindrotheca fusiformis | reverse complement strand
CAATAACGGAAAGAAATTTAGATCGAATAAAGAGGCAGGCATTGGCATTGAGAAACTGCCAAATCAAGAATACGTCCAAGTGACATGGGTGAACCCGTATGGGATGTTCTGGGCTTTGCAAGTTGGACAGATCTTGTACAGTATCAATGGGATCAAAATCAACAATGTCAAAGAGGCCTCTTCTTTGTTGCGAAAAAAAAACTGGCTCCGACTTGTCATGGTCGATGTCCGAACGGCCAAGGATCCCTTTGGTCTGCTCTGTGAGAATGATCAGTCTAGAAATACCGGTTCCAAAGCCGTCTCGCAGTGGTTTGTCTTGAAAGATGGTTTCGAATTTTCACCAGTAACCGCAAGATACAGATCTTGAATACACAGAGACTTCTTGTGCTTCCCATATGAAAACGACGGAGCTTTCGTCCAGAATTTTTTCTCGACAGACAGCGTAGGTATCCCCAGGGAGGTCCAGCAGCAATTACGTGCGATATGGTCATGATTCTTGTTTCGTTTCTTTTTTAAAATCCATGTTTGTTTTTATAAATCGTATTTTCTGCAATGGTCGGCCCCCGCTTTGGTTGGCAGTGATGATGATGACTAGAAGAAGGACAAGACAGATCTTCTCTTCTCTTCCGTCTCCATCAACCTCTTGAAACGCCATCTTTTTCTTCAATCATGAGAGAGGGTTCCAATAACTGTCCCTTGATATTGTGGCTCTGCGTCATATAGCAATATAATAACTGTAGAGAGAGAGAGAGAGTTTTTTGTTTGGGATGAACCAAAAAGGGACCAATGAGAGAGGTCATATTTTGGAAGGCATACTACTACGATCCACAAACAACAACAACAATGTTGAAAATGACCTTGTTCTTGTCGACTCTTGCGAGGCTCACGGTTTTTCGATAGCATCACATTTTTGTTGTTGCTGTTGTTGCTTCCATCACCCACAAATAACTTTTGGACCACGTTTGTTGGTTTGTTGTTGTTTATTGTGTCGAGATCCAAAAGATTGTTGGAAACAGTCTGACTGCCTGCCTGTTTACACGAGAAGATGTCAGAGGTCAGAGGAATTCCACAGATTTTGGTAGCATACGTCACTTTTCCAACTATGGGATGACGCATATGAGCAATCCTTTAAGAAATTCGGCCTTCCATAATTAGCAGCAAGTTACCAATTTATGTTCTATTTCAACAGAACAAGTGCCCTTTCGAGAATAGTTTCCTATCAAGAGAATAATAATGTCCTTTATTACTAGCTGTGCTGAGGATCACTGTCTCGACGCTGCAAGGAATGAGTTCTGTTGTTGCCTTTCGTTCTTGGATATCTGTCACAGGCATGATTGGCAGCAGGCTGAGGATCTCCAAACTATTCGACAGAAATGTACAACTCTGAGTTCTTGCAAGAGGAAAATGCCAGTAAATCCGAGGAAAAATTCTTTAAAAGTTGTAATCTGACTGACAGCCTACGACTCTTTTCGTTCACTTAGTACTACAAGAATAACTTCCAGGAAATCGGGTTCAGAATTTGCGACCTCTCTATTTAGAGCCAATCTTTTGAGGGGTTTAGAGTCTATTCGTCTGTTGACAAAACAAGAAAGTCACGCAGGTGAACAGCACACAAAAACACCTCGCTGTGACAGTGGTGCCTATTAGGCTCCTTATCATCAGGTCTAGTCATCATTGTCACGGCATAGTACGCACTAGCTCTGTGTATGTGTGCGTGTGCGTGGTTTTGTTGTGATCCTGCCCCTTCCCCAAAGAAGCAGCAACACCCACACCGCGAACAATCATAAGTTGCCATGTCGACGAATGCTCAACAGACTGCCAGGACAGCTGATCTACCCTCTTTTGTCTATGTTTGCGAGGCGGCCACTGAGGCGGCCGCCGATCGCCAGAGCAGCATCATTATATGGAAAGTCCGAAAGAAGACACAGACCAATTGGTTTGGCGTCTTTACTGAATATGGCAATGATCTCTATACGGGCAGAGGCTCCGACACCCGCATGGTCGGTCTTCCCCCCGATTTACGAGTAATGTTTGTTCATGGATGCAATTCTTACGGATACGACTTGGAGAGCGCGTGGGAGTGTGCCCAGCGCATACACGCCATTCCGACCGATAGCATCTTCTTCATTGTTACTTGTGGCGACCTGAATTGGAAGGAACGGCCTCCGGACATTTCCCTTATGATAGAGGCCAACCGGCACTACGTCAAAACGGCAAGGGACAACATGGTGGTTGGTAGCAAATGCCCAAGCGAACAGTACTTGTCAGATATCCATTCAAACCAACTAAACCGTAGGCTCAAGTCATACCACGAAGGGTCGGATCAAAGAGAGAGTGAGATCAGGGTCGACTTCCGAACAGCCGTGGATCCCTTCCTTGGCGGTCCCACAGGACCAGAAGGACCGTCTGCCAAGGTTGCCTTTGCGGCTATTTCAGCAGCCGCCTATGGTGTGAGCAACATCATTACGTGGGAGATCCGAAGGAGACACCGACCAGTAAGATTGGATTGACCTTTTCTTCTCGCAACAACCGTGTGATCATTGATAAGGTCCAGGGCCGTGCCTCCCGCGAGACTGATCTCGTTGCCGGGCTGCGCGTGTTGAAGGTCTGCGGACACGAAGTGACGACCGCCTCGGAATGCTACAGGCTCATAGAGGCCGCACCAATAGGTGTCATCTTCATCATCACGGAGGGCGAAGACTGCACGGCCACCAAACAGACCAAGAATGAGAAGCCAGGCATTAGAATTAAGACATGGTCAAATAAAAAATATGTTCAAGTGACGTGGGTCAACCGGTTTGGGATTTTCGGGGATTTGAAGGTTGGACAGGTCTTGTACAGCATCAATGGGGAAAAAATTAGCAATGTCAGACAGGCCTTACGATTGTTACGGACAAAACGAAAGCTCAAACTCGTCACTGTCGATCTTCGAACCGCCGTGGATCCCTTTGATATCATTGGTGAGAATGATCAGTGCAGTTGCGGTACCACAGCTCTTGCCTCGCAGTGGTCGTCTGTCTGCAGAGGTAATGAAGGCCACGAGGGTGGTAGCTGCAAGGCTGTCACTGATTTGCCCTATTTCGTTCGACACTTAGGCTTGGGACTGTACACGGGGATCATCGATGTTTCGACAAAACAACCCCATGGGGCTGGTCGCATAGTTTGGGTGGATAAAAATTCCAGCTATGAGGGATTTTGGGAGCATGGCTGGTTGCAGGGACACGGCAAGACTTGCCATTGGAATGATGGCGACATTCATGAAGGCACCTACAAGCAGGATAAAAGTCACGGGCCTGGCGTGTTTACCTATCCCAATGGTGATGTCTACGATGGAAACTTCGACTATGGCCGACGATCTGGCTTTGGGACCTTTACCTTTCGCAATAAGACATCTCAATATCAAGGCGAATGGAAGTCGAACAATTTCAGCGGAAGCGGAACCTTGAGATGGCAGAGTGTACGGGAAACTCGTTTTGTTGATGAATCTGGTCAACGTATTACCAGAATCGAATGTCAACATCGATACGAAGGGAACTTTCAAAATGGTCTATTTCATGGAGAAGGTGTACAATTTGAAAATGGTGAGATCGTGCGACAGGGCCTTTGGCGCGAGGGACATTTTGTCCACGCAGCTGATGTGAGTATAATGTCGGCCTAAGAAGCGCCAGAAGGGATGTTCCTTTGGAAGAATCCAACGTATAGAAAAGTTGGCCAAAGAAGCTGTAGAAGGAGGGTTCCTTTGGAAGAGTCGTACGAAAGCGAAATGGCCTTGGGACAACCCCTTGAAGGGAAGAAGTGGAAGGTGTTGATGATCCTACCCTTCAAGTTGGGCCATTAGAAGATGAAGAAGAACTAGAGAATGGCCTGCCCAGAGTGGCGACGAAGTGCCTAATGAGAATCAGGTTCCGCACGATAGTGGCCTCCCCATCAAAGAGGAACTTTCGATGACCAAGCCGTGCAATTGGAACAAAGTGTAGCGCCTAGAGCGTAGCTGTATATTTTATATTCTAGTAGTGTATTAATCTGAACCTTGACTCTATAAAGTTATCAAGTAGCCCTTGGGATGTTCACCATAGCCGTCTTTGATGTTCTCATGCAAAACAACACTGAGGGAGTTGATGGCCGAACCAAATTTTGAGAAAATTTCTTATTCCCGATGTCTCGAAAGAAGAAGAATAAATCAATTGTGGCGGGGGCGTCCAATTCGAAAAGAAGGAAAGTCTATGTCAGTTCAAAAGTTGTCTTGGAGGGACAATAGTGGCACATCTGTTATGTAGCCCAGAATGGTTGTTTCGTTGTCAATGATCTTGAAGCCATCCCAAGGCATTCATTCGTTTTACTTCTGTTCCGGGATCTTTGGCATTAAAAGCCCTTCAGTGGATGGCCCCAAGCTTGGTCGTACCACAGCAGAGCAGGAAAGAATGGCAAACAGCGACCCAACCATCCCGGTTTCTTTGGGGCGAAGCATGTTTTTCTCATCCTTGGGGCACACAATCCTCAAGACTTGCCGTTGGCATGGTTGTTGCTATATTCCTCGATGTCGGTGGTGTACTGATGAGTTGGTCACATTGCCCAAACAGCAAACAATTGGCAGTCCGCACATGCCATAATCATCGTGCGGGTTTGATCCGCTCACGGCAGTCTGGGGATGTCCCAACTGCTTTTTCTGCCCCGCCATTGAAGTTCATCCATCAATCCTTCCTTCCCGAAAAATTGTAGAGTCTTCGTGCTAGAAACGGTCGATTCATCCAGGGCAATTGGTACGTATCTATCCGAAACCCGCAAGTATAGCAGCCAATCTATTAGGCCCCGCTTTTTTTGACGAGGAACTTTGGTCTTGACGCCTAAAATATGATGGGATGCTTTTGTTGGCTCGTTTGTTTGTCGAAACGTGGACATCATCCACCTTTCAATCCCAAAACAGCTTGACCCATCAATTGTTCTCCCAAACCAATCTTTCCTTTTTTTTCTCTCCAAATCTTGTCTTCAAAATAAGTGTCTGCTTTTTTCGGTGGGATATTCTTTGTTGGCTATACGGTAATAAACATGGCCCACAGAAAGTACTTCAGCACGTTGCAGCCAGCCAGCCAGCTAGCTCAAATTTCCGACAATGGTTGGAAATATGCCTCGTTGGCAGTGCTCGGAACATCCTTGTTGTAACACGAGAAAACAAAGCTTTCCAGCTGACAGAGGCCACATTGTTCTCGATCGTAGTAGTATTATTATTAGTTCTGCCGTTTCTCGCCTCAGATTCTTTACTAGCTAGCTAGATAGCCAACCTTGTAGCGTCATAACCATTCCTTGCTGAATCCTGCAGCCAAAATGCTGGATTGCAATTGTATTCTTGCTTTTTGGTTGGAAAGAAACCGTGTGGAAAAGATACCAAGCTGTTTTCCTGCCTGCCTTCCCAAAAAGTGGTGTATGTTGGAGAAACAAATAAGCCACGTGGAATCCAGGTACTACACGTCACAAGATTCCAAAGATTCCAGTTTGCTTACGTCACTGTTCCAAATATAGAAAAGACCGGTAGGAGCAATCCTTTTTCGCATAGCATATAATCCAAAAAATTCGTCCACGAACGAACGTGGCCGAATAGAGAGAACCTTCCTTATTTAGAAGTGTAAGTGACCAAATTTCATTTTATTTCCAAAAACTAAATTTTGGGCGAAACGCATTCAAAACTAAGACTAAGAAACTGATAGCCGTACAGACGGAATTAAATGTCGGCCGTAACAAAGAGGATGTTGTGTGTGTGTGGTGGTCGTTCGAGCTGCAACCAAAAAAAACCCAAGCACCAAAAAGAAATTAATATAATAATTTAAATACGGTGAGGTATATATCGAATATATATGGAATGAAGGAAAAAGACTGCGCACGCGAAAAAAGTCCAAAACTAGCTTACGAACTGTGAGTGCGTGCCACACGCACCTACAACAACAACACTACACATACCTACTACTACTACTACCAGGTCGTCATTTACCACCCACTCCAACGACAACAACAACAACCGCTTGTTGTGTGTTTTTCTTGTTGTGTTGTTTTGATTTTTTCCTGAACCTCTTTCCCTCCCAACGAAGAAAGCAGAAGAAACAACAACAACAATAGCAAGCGAGAACGAGCAAACTGTAGCAGTAGCATCGTATAGTTAGAAGAAGAAGAAAGAAGAAAAAAAACAGCAGCAATGTCAATGAATGCTTTCGCAAAAGCACCACCTGGACCACCCCGTCCAGCCACTGGTTCTCCGGGCAAGGTATCCAATGCGGCTATTACAGCAGCTGCTCATGGTGTGAGTAGTATTATTACATGGGTAATTCAAAAGAAGACACCGACTAGTACGATCGGATTGACCTTTCGTTCTCGTAACAAACGTGTCATTATTGACAAGGTCCGGGGCCGTGCCTCTCGCAAGACGGATCTCGTGCCGGGATTGCGTGTCCTCAAGGTGTGTGGACACGATGTGACGAGTGCCTCGGAATGTGTCAAGCATATACATGCCGCACCGACGGGTGGTATTTTCATCGTAACAGAAGGCAAACATAGGGCGGCAACGAAACAAAACAAGAAGGAAAAGGCTGGCATTTCCATTCAGAAATGGCCGAATCAAAACTATGTTCAAGTAGCACGTGTCAATCCGGTTGGGATGTTTCGGGATTTACAAGTAGGACAGGTCTTGTACATTATCAATGGGAACAAAATTAACAATGTTATGCAGGCGTTACGATTGTTACGGAAGAAACGAAAGCTTCGTTTGGTAACTGTCGATGTCCGAACGGCTGTCGATCCCTTTGATCTCATTGGGGAGAACGATCAGGGTGGAACGAAAGATTCGGCCGAATCGGAATTGGGTGCCACGGAAGCAGATGATCATGATTACAATGAGGACGATGACGATGATGATAGTGAGGAAGAAGAACGTGCCGCAGTTGACAAAAACATTAAGGATGATGATGATTCGGCCAAATTTTCCAATTCGGATGCTGGATCCATCATGTCCTCGTCCAATTGGGATGGACAGTCTACCGGTGGTTCCACGGCTGCCTCGCAATGGTCCTCAGTCTATGGAGGAGAAGGCAATGGCAACGGTAGTGGTGATGGAAATGAAGATGGAGATGATGGTATGCTCCCCTCTGGATTCATGGATGACATGGCCAATGCACTCATGCCACCGGGTGAAATCCAAATGGTCACTACCAAGGTCATTGCATCGGTCATCAAACCGGAAAAGACCTCCAAATTGGGACTTCGATTTTCACTCAAGTTTGATCAACATTACATTGAAAAGATTGACCCGGCTGGACTCTTTGGTCAATGTACGGAACTTCGAGTCGGACAACGAGTTGTTTCTGTCAAGGGTGATGAAGTCCGATCAGCATCGATTGAAGATGCCATTTTGGAAAGCAAGCACAATGCTACGGGACGCGTCACAATAGAGACTACCGATGGTGATTTTGGGGATGGTGATGAAATCGCCAAGAATTTGAAAGAACGTCTTGTCATTCATTTTCAAAAACCAAAAGAAAAGGGACGGCTCGGTGTCGGTTTTCAGAAACGTCCCAATAGTGAAGACGGGATTGGCATCGTGGGAATCTCCAAGGAGGGCTTTTTGGCGGGCCTCAACATTTTGGCCGTTGGTGACAAGGTCGTTGGTGTGAATGGAAAGCCCTGTCCGGATACGACCGAAGACCTCGTGGCACAAATAGTATCTGCCGAAGGTATGTTTTCTCTCGAATTGGACCCCGTCAAGAGAGATGTAGAATTTGAATTGAAACGACAAGAAAAGGATGCCAAGGATCTGAAACGAAAAGAAATTGAAGTCTTAACACCCGAACTTGGACCAGCCGTCGTTGCCAATGTTCACAAACCCATCAAGGATTGCAAGGTGGGCATTTCCTTGCGCAAATCACTCAAAATTGATTCGATATTGATTGCTGCCATTGCCGATGATGGACTTTTGCACAATAGTGATTTACGGGTCGGTCAAAAAATCATGTCCATCAATAATACACCCTGCCCAACGAATACTATCAGTGCTATTAAACTCATCAAAGGAACACCACCTGGTCCATTGCGACTCGAAGCCTGTGAGGTGGATTGGAGTGCTACTCTGGCCAAGACCAAACCGTCAACGGCCACACCCACGGGTGGAGATGCAACTGGTGCCGCTGCAGAACCAAAGGAACAAGAACCAGCACCAGCAGAAGAATCAGCTGAAGCTGCAGGTGTAGTCGCCAAGGGGGAAGATGCTGCCATGCAAGACATGTTGGATGACTTTGAAGCACAACTTCAAAATGCTTACAATGATCTCAATTTAGATTATGATTCGGCTGATAGTTCCGCCGTCGGTGATGATCAATCTTTTATGACGGGCATGGGTAGTACCTACATTGAACATGGGAAACAATAAAAAAAAAAAGCAAAATCAATAAACAGTAAAGGAAAAAAAAAAGAGAGAGAGCATTCGTGGGCTCCTTTTTGCTTTTGTTTTGGGAAAGTGAAGGAAAAACCTTCCCTCTCCTCTACGAAAAAGAGAAAAACAAGAAACAGAACGGAAGAAATGGATTGTGTATTGATCGCCATGTCTTCTTTTTTTTTTCTTCTTCTTCTTCTTTTGGAAACACTTGAATACTACTAGAAAAAAGTGATAGGTTTTTTTTCTTTCTTTCTTCATCTTTCTCTCTTGTAAATGATTCTGATTGTTTTTCTTTGTTTGGGCGGAGATATGCATGATGTATGTGTTGTTTTGTGGTGATGGCGGCTTGAAATTTGGAAACATCCTGTAGTAGTATTAGGTCAAGATACAAATCGTGGTCCCCCAACCACTGACCAATAAATGAATGAATGAATGAATGAATGGATAATGATGATTTATGTATAATGTTTTATGGATACTCCTGTACCAGCGGCAATGGACAAAGGGCTATTCACTTCTTTCTAAAAAAGAGTATGACCGGGGCGTCGTTTATGAGAAAAGACAGAGGAATCATTGACACACCATACACAAGCACACACATGCATTTGCTTCTCCTCACTCGGTCGACAGGAAAGAATGAAGCAAGATTCCGACTTGACTTACTGTCCCTTCTTGGCTTGAATATCAATCTTTTCTTGGGTCTTGTCGGCAATTCCAAGCAGTGATGAATTCTTCTGGAAACTCGGTAGCCAATGTTCCTTGAAATATTCCTTGGTTTCATCCCATCCTTCACGGAATCCAATAATTGGTTTGAAATCCAAATCCTTTTCGGCGGCCGATATATCAAACCATCGATGCATCGTCAAGACGAGTACATTGAAATAATTGAGTTTGAACGTTCTTCGAAGGACAAAGCCCAAGAATTCACAAATATAGGCCAACCCAAAGAGTAACCATTTGGGCAAATGCATTTGGCTCCAAAGACTTGGAAATCCCATGTGAACGATAGCTTCGTCCAAAATCTTCCAAAAGATAAGATATTGATTGCCTTCGGGATGGGTCGTTCCGTCCGTGACGATATAAAACTTTCCCAAGGCATTGGAACCGGGTTGAAGGGCACGTTCGGCAATGATCAATCCATGACAATAATTATCAACATGGGTAAAGCAAATACGATTGAGTCCTTCACCAAAGACTCTCAATTTGCCATTCCCAGCAGCTTCCAACAAGTTGGGCAAGAACAAGTTATCTCTTGGTCCATATACTTGGTGAGGTGCTACAGCAACGGTCATAATCTTGCTTTGATCCATGTTCAGCAATTCAAGTTCTCCCATGGCCTTGGTTTCCGCATAGGGTTGCAAATACTTTTTCAATGGCAAGGCTGGCAATTCGTCTTCGGTCAGTCCATCCACATCGACACCAGTAAATCGAGTGGACGGAGATGACGACATGACAATCTTCTTGACTCCCGCTTCTTGACAAGCCTTCATAACATTAAGAGTTCCTCCGTAATTGACCTTGTAATAGAGTGGTTTGGGATGAAAGGGACCGACAGCGGCCGCATTGTGCCAAACACAATCGGCACCCTTGACGAGATCCCGTACAGTATCGAGATCTGTAATGTCTCCAATGCGCCATTCAATCTTGGGATGGTCCCATGCATATTCTGGTGGAGGAGGAACAATATCGAGTGAAATGACCTTTTCCGCACCCCGTTCGATTAACATTTCTACCAATCGCAATCCGACAAAGCCTGTACCACCCGTCACAACACATACTTTCGGAACGGGTGGATACTTGTTCTTGGAGGCTGCCTCATTCTGAAGCTTTGTGTTGGTTGGTGCAAGAAGCGGCGGTGCCATGGTTTCGAGAAGTATGAAGAAGTATATCGATGCTGCCTATGTTCTAGTCATGCATTGACCAATGCTGTGCATCTTTTTCACATGCTTCACGGTTTTAGGATCCGAGTCCAGTGAAGAATTCGGGACTTTTTCTGCCCCCCTCCGTCCCTGACGTATGTGTGTGCGCATGCCCAGCCAAGAGTTATGTTTCAGTTTTGACAATTCACCTATGGTGGGGTCTGCGCGGGTGCCAAATGCGGCTCGTCGCATTGAAGTTCTCATCACCATCAGGAGACATGTTCCGAAAAGGTCATGGGAAAGGAATAAAACGAGTGACACTACTGTATCTCGAGCAAACAGCATCACAATTTATACTATTCTCTCTTAGTCTCTGTTTCTCTCTATGGTGTACTTTCATCAATGCATCATGAAAAAAGAAATACGAATTGCGGTTCTTGGATCTGGTCTTTTTGGCCCGAGTGGTCATCAAGCACCTCAAGAACGTTTTCCAAGGCGCTTTACAGTACAGATACCTGGGCTGTTATACTAACACATCACGCTACCATCATTCAACCCAACCAACATTTCTCATCAATGCCCTTTTATCACAGAATGTTCTTGACCAAACATGTTTTAGACTCTGCTGAAGAACACTACTTTCGCAGAGATTCATGGTGCCGATGTCATATTTTATGGAGTCGTTGTTTTGGCTTCTTGGATGCTTGAAAAATCCAATTCCTTCTTCGCCGCGGATATATCAAACCATCGATGTACAGTTGCATTGACATAGTACATTTTTGGTTTCAGCACTTTGTTTGTGGCATTTATACGATGGTAGATGAGGAATGAACAGTTTTGACTATGTGGACATACTATACCATTACAGAGAGAGCTTGATACAATCCTTGAGCTAGTAGCTACCATTTCTATCTTCTAGTAGTGTAGCAACAGAGTATATAGGTACAAAACCCGACACATGGGGTACCATGGAGAATCCCTAAATAACTCGCAAGTTCTCTTATTGCGACTACAGTATTGCGAAAGCGGAACATTAAGTTTTTAATAAGTGTACCATTCGTGCAACGAACTACTGAGACGTTATCTTATTACAGGAAATCATCGCATAGAGCACCGATCCGACTTACTGTTGGCTGATCCAGACTTCTGGCAGCCTCTTCACCGTTCAACTGCCGTAAAACACAAGGTATCATCATCAACCACGGTGTTCCAACCGGTTCTCGGGACATGCTTTCGAAAAGCCATGCTCGACAATATACTGTGACATCTCCTGTGGATTTTCAAAATCTCCATCCATAAAAGTTTCAGCTTTCGCTTTCTTTCATCAACTTCACCATGGCCGAAAGCAAACGGATTGTGGTTGTCGGTGCCGGTGTTGCGGCCCGTCTGGTCACCAAGTACCTCAAAGCTTCCAAGACGGCATGCCACATTACCATCATTCAACCCAACAAGTTCTCATCGATGCCCTTTTATCAGACAATGGTCTTGACCAAGCAAATTCCCTTTGTCGAAAACACTACGTTCGCTGAGATCGATGGTGCCGATGCCACGGTTTATGGAGTCGCTGTTGGCTGCTCGGATGGTTCTGTCGCTGTCAAGCTACTGGACTCTGGGAAGACACAACAGGTTCCCTTCGACACTCTTGTTTGTGCGACCGGATTTGGATACCCAGTCATCCTTGAGACTCCAGGACAAACCAAGGAGGATCGTCTACAGGAAATTGAACAGTACGCCAACGCACTCTCTTCTGGAAACGATGTTGTGATTGCCGGAGGCGGTACTGTTGGTGTGGAACTTGCTGGAGACTTGTTGGAAAAGTACCCAAATGCCAAGGGAAGAGTCACCCTCATCTGTTCTTCAGAACGCCTCTTGATGGATCAGCCACCGTACTATGGTGAAAGGTGCCAAAAGGTCCTGGAAGATATGGGTTGCAAATTTGTCTTTAGCGACCGAGTCACTTCACACTCGGACTCGGAAATCGGTCCTCTGACTTTGGATCTCAAAAGTGGGAAATCTCTTTCCTGTCATGCCTATGTCGCTGC
>JAAMXS010000119.1:0-10146 GCA_019693525.1 Cylindrotheca fusiformis | reverse complement strand
TCCCAGGAGAAGTCTTCATGAACTGCAAAGAGTTGACGCAGGTGCAACTTCCGGAGACCCTCACAAGAATCAAATGCAGCGCGTTTCGGGGTTGCTTGAAGTTGACCTCTGTTCAGTTCGTTTCGAGTGCCTCTCGGGAGACTGCCTCTTCCAACGAGAACTTAGAAGATGGAATGACTCTATTTCCAGAAAGGTCAATGCTACAGATTGACGATTTCGCGTTTTCTCGTTGCATTATGCTCAGGAAGGTCATTTTTCCTTCTCTTTCCGAGAAACTTGGCCAATCAGCATTCTCCAGTTGCAGTAGTTTGGTTTATGTTGAGCTGCCATTGGGGCTTCGACTGATCGAACAGTCTTTGTTTGCTCATTGCGAATCACTGCCTGCAGTCAAGATACCGTCATCTGTGATCAAGATTGGGGACTACGCTTTCTACGGATGTTCCAGCCTGACTTCTGCTGACCTTCCCCAAGGACTCCTGGAAATAGGAGCAAGATCTTTTGATCACTGTGCTTCAATCGAGACTCTACACGTCCCCGCTAAAGTATCCTCAATTGGGAGGTTCGCATTCTGCTACTGCACCGGGTTGAAGCATATCAAACTACCACCAATCCTAGAGAGAATTGAAAAATTCCTTTTCTATGGATGCGAAGGACTCGAGTACGTCGAAATCCCTTCGACGGTGAAGATGATTGAGGATATGGCTTTTCGCCAATGTTCATCCCTGTCGCATATACGAATTCCACCAAGTGTCGAACATATTGGACGTGATGCTTTTTTGGGTTGCAGAAGTTTGATTTCATTTGAACATCCAGAGGGAAACTACTTTGACATTGTTCTCTCCAGATCGTTTTCCTTGGTGAATTTGGCATGTCCAGTACTGAACGCCGGAGATCTCGATTCTGCGGAAGATTTCTTGCAACATTCCAGACTTGGTAAGGTTGTTGACGGATACTTCGACCTTGCCCGCAGATTGAGATATCGCTTTGATTCTTCGCCGCTGAACAAGCTGTGCTACTACCACTCGTACCATTCGTCAGACGACGCAATGGTAAGACTGCGTAGTCTAATGGATGAAAATCCGTTGGCAGCGACAGCCCAAGTGGACAAGTTTGGTATGACTCCACTTCATATCCTGTCGTTGTCCCAGACTCCAAATGTCGATATGCTGCTAGCCGTTATGAAAGGAGGTCACCTGGATCATCTCATTCATGGTAGGGACTTATTTGGGTCCACTCCATTGGACTATTTATGTTTGAATCGGATGCCAAATTCTCCCCAGGTGATTCGAAGAGTGCTACTGGCACGTTTTGACGAGTTGCTGGGTTTTGAACGTTCGCGGAAATCAGATATGTTGCAGGCGGTCGACAAGGCGTTGGCAGTGGATTGGGCGTCCAGGAGGAGGAAGATAATTGAAATCTCTTTGAAACTTGCAAACTGTGAACGGCAGGAAGTCTTTGCCATATTGGAGCTATATCTTTGGAAGCTAAAGATTGACATGGTCGGCACAAAGGAGATCGCCGATCGGCAGAGCTGCCGAATCAATAGTGGAGCTTCTGTTCTGATACCGTATGTGCTCACTTTTCTTGAGAAACTGGAAGTGGAAGACTATTTGGTCCGTTCACCATAGATTGCCGATTGTTTTAATACAATTGGGATTCGAGCGACTTTAGGAATAGCATATGTAGCAATGCAATCTTGGAGTACCCAGTTGTTGGATAGAACTATCGTCACCATGTTTAACCAGGTTGGCTGAACGGTCGCCAATACAGTTCTCATGTGCCTATTTTCGGACGATAGCTCCCAGCCCCTAACGGACAACCATCCGGCGCTGGGAAAAGAGAATCCTACAATCGTATGTACTGGAGTTGCCATGACGCGCTCTGTGGGGTGGTAGCTCTGGCCCCTTCATCAAAACAAATCTTGAAGATTGGATCCAATTGCTGTAGAACGTTATTAGGTCACTCCTCGCAACTCAATCCACCTTCATCACAATCCAGACACTCTTCACAGGTCACTGTGGCTCATCCGAAGAGAACATAGTGCTTCAATTCCGGCATATCTTTGCTTACTGTGAACATGGAAAATGCCAGCATGGACGAAAAGACCAACAAGCGGATAAGTCTGGAAACAGAGGAGGTCGATTCAGGGTACTTTGCCTATACCAGCGAGACGAAGGATACTGACATACCGAAAGAGACCTTGACTCACCTCCGAGTAGATTCTTCTGTGAGAGAGCTTCCTGCATCAGTCTTCATGAACTGCAAAGAACTGACACGGGTGCAACTTCCGGTGACGCTCAAAAGAATTAGAGCCAGCGCGTTTCAAGCCTGCTCGAAGTTGAACTGCATCGAGTTCGTTTCGAGTGCCTCTCTGGATACTCCCTCGATTAAGGACAAGTTCGAGGACGGGATGATTGTTTTTCCAGAGAGGGCAATGCTACAGATTGACGATTTTGCATTTTCTGATTGTTTCAAGCTCAGGAAGGTCATTTTCTGTTCTCTTTCCGCGATCCTTGGCGAATCAGCATTTACCCGTTGCCGTAGTTTGATTTGTGTCGAGCTACCTGAGGGGCTTCAACTGATTGAACCGTGGTTGTTTTCTAATTGCGAATCATTAAGTACAGTCAAGATACCTACATCTGTGATCAAGATTGGTGACTCCGCTTTCTACAGATGTCCCAGTCTGAATTCTGTCGACCTTCCGCACGGTCTTTTGGAAATTGGAGTGTGTGCTTTTGTTTTGTGTACTTCAATTGAGACTCTAAGCATCCCCGCAACGGTATATTCAATTGGAAGGACTGCATTTCGCCACTGCGGTGGGTTAAAGCATATCAAGCTGCCACCGATCCTAGAGGGAATCGAAGAATTTCTTTTCTATGGATGCGAAAGGCTCGAGTATATTGAAATCCCTGCGACGGTGAAGAAAATCGATGATATGGCTTTTCGCCAATGCTCATCCTTGTCGCATATTAGAATTCCACCAAGTGTCGACGACATTAGAAGTGGTGCTTTCTCGGGTTGCAGCCGGTTGGTTTCATTTGAGCATCCAGAGGGAAACATCTTTGACATTGATCTCTCCGGATCCCTTTCCTTGGTAAATGTTGAGGGTCCAATATTGACCGGAGAAACCACTTCTGCTAGAGATTTCTTGCAATATTCGAAGCTTGGTAGTCTTGTTGACGGATACTTCGACCTTGCCCACAGATTAAAAAATCGATTTGATTCTTCGCCGCTGAACAAGCTGTGCTACTACCACTCGTACCATTCCTCAGAAGACGCAATGAAGCTCCTACGTAGTCTAATGGGTGAAAATCCGTCGGCAGCGACAGCTCAAGTGGATGAGTTTGGTATGACTCCACTTCATATCCTGTCGTTGTCCCAGACTCCAAATGTCGATATGCTGCTAGAAGTTATGAAAGGAGGTCATCTGGATCATCTGATTCGTGGCAGGGACTTATTTGGGTCCACTCCAATGGACTATTTATGTTTGAATCGGATGCCAAATTCTACCGAGGTGATTCGAAGAGTACTACTGGCACGTTATGACGAGTTGCTGGGCTTGGACCGGTTGTGGAAATCAGATATGCTGCAGGCGGTCGACGAGGCGTTGGCGGTGGATTGGCCGTCTAGGAGGAGGGAGATCATTGCAATCTCTTTGAAACTTGCAAACTACGAACGGCAGGAAATCGTTTCCATATTGGAGCTATATCTTTGGAAGCTAAAAAATGACAAGGTCGGCTCGCAGAAGGATCAGATCGCGAATCGACAGAGCTGCCGAATCAATAGTGGCGCTTCTATTCTGATACCGCATGTGCTCACTTTTCTTGACAAACTGGAAGTGGAAGATTCCGTTCACCATAGATTATAGTTTTTTTTTGACACTATAAGATTGTAGAACCTTCAGTTGGGACGGGACGAAGGGCGGATGTCGTTGTCAAAAAAAAGCGGCTTTCATATCTACTCTAGTTCTTGTTGGTTGAATGCATAAAGGAAGCCATTTGAAAACTGAGGAAGATTCATGCTATAAACAGGCATGGCCAAGGGTTGTCGAAACGGGTTGATCATTAGGCTTTCACGACTTTTCGCCCCACCCATGGCAGCACAGTTGACGCCGCTATATTCATTGTAGTCACTGAATACCCCAACAACACCACTGTTTTCGTAAAGGTATGAAACAACACTTCTCCAACTTTCATAGGCATAGAGACCTGCATTCAAAGCCAACACCATGTCGGGTGGACCCGAGCCGCAATCAAACCTGGGATCCAAAGAATCTCCATACGTACCGTCAACAAGGTAGATCGACAACCCTGCTGTTAGTTCCAGCCCCGCACTAGTGCCATTCTCAGTCTTATGGCACGACGGAGGCAGCATGTCTTGCCGGACCACAAACACCAGCTCCAGCTGAAATGGTTTCCAATGATCAGAAAAGATGTTCACCACAGAGTATGATGGCACACTAGCAAGTTTTGAGTCTTACCGCTAAGTCTACTGGTAGCAGAAAGCTAACTTCTTTGAACAAGTCTAGGAAATTCAGTTCCTTCTCAGCGCCAACCTAAAATAGGAGGGGGAAAAAACGAGAAAAAGCTCTGTACAGTTGGTTCCAGGCATGCTCACTTCCATATAGACGACTTACCACATGGACTCGCAACGGGCGCTTGAGCATTCGAGCCACAGTCACTGGGACCTCTCCGAAGCGAAGTATGGAATAGTAGACGGTAAGAGGGAAGGTGCAAAGAATGGAAACAGGGCTTGAGGGTGGTATTCCACGAAGAATATAGTACTCCATCCAAGAGGAAAGTTCTATCATGCCCACGCTATTTTTCTGTTTGGCAGATCCAGGCCGGTCAATGTCTTCAACGGTTATCCGTCGTTCGGGGGGAGTATCCACAATGGGAGAGAAGCCTTCCAAATACGATTTCCGGACGGATGTATCGACCTTTTTGGCACTCCGACTTTGTCCTCCAGCCCAACCATATGTCTCAGTGGTCCACCAGGAAGTGCATTCGTCATCAATGCCCAACGACTGTAGAAATCTTGCATACGGCTCTTCTTGTGTCTGAAATTCTCGATCGGTCAATTTCGTCTGCCATTCACCAAAGAAGGAAAAGGAGGACAGATCCGTTCGATGAGATGTGTACACCTTCCAAGTTGGGCACAGACAGGAATGAGACCATCCAGTAGTCCGACACGACTTGTCGGAGCAAAAATAAGCACCCTCGCAATCTGGACACAGCGTCGATGCCGATGATCGACAGTGTAGACAAAGGGGACTTTTGGCGACGAACTCTGTCGAGGGTTGGTTGGCAGCGGAGGGGAGAGTAGCTGGAGTATCATTTGCATCCATAGAGCTACTTGAACTACCTTCCTCATCAGAATCGGAATCTTCATTCCATCCAGCATCCATAGCTTTGGCTACTAGCGCAAGCGCTGCATTGTCATGATAATTGTTTTGGGCAGCGTCTCCCAGCCATGTCGGTATCGGCGTTGTCAATTTCATGCCGCTCCATTCCTCCGTAGTAGTTTGACTTGCAGCGACGTCTTTTTGTATACATTCTCGAAGATCAGGAGAAATGCAAGCTGCTCCCTGAATCGAATCCACCGACAAATCTTCCCATCTACCACCAAATCCTCGAACGAGTAGCACATTCCCATAAAAGCGTCGAGACAACAATCCACATGCCATGGCCAACCTTGTAGCCCGTATGTTCTCGTTTTTACTTCTTTCTTGCAAGGACCCACGATGATCAGTAGTAGTAGTATTAAAGTAGGCATATAATCCAGCAATACCGTCCCTTGGTCGGATCAATGGAGTCTCCAGGTAATCCTGTTGATCGTCGTCGTCGTCGTCAATGAGATTCTTGACATCGGTTGGAAACGTATCTACTTTGTCATTCCATGAAACAGAATGCGTTTGAAGGGGTTCTGATTCCCTAAAAGGAATGACTACCACAGTAGTAGTAGTCATCATGTTGAATGTTTGACTGTGGAAGGGATGATACAATCTATCATGACGGCAGTTGTAGTAGTTTGTAGAAGGGTCTCCGGATCATCGTAGTGCCCGTTTGTGTGTTTGTTTTTGCAAAAAAAAGTCGGATGTCTCGTCGTCAACCGTTGAAGTGGTTGACGACTACGTAGATCGAATGTTGAACTGGACGGACGACAGACCAAGGAAAGAGGCAAAAATGGAAACTATCTAGTATGGTTAATATCTATGTTTATGATAGCGATATCGACTCTACCTCTTTATCGTCCAACAACGATTCTGAAGTATTATCTGGATCGTGGTGCATAATGTCCGGGAATAAAACACTACGGCCAATTTTGCTTTGGAACCTGATGAAAGAAGAAAAAAGAGAGAATTAGAAATTAAACAAATTGGTCAGAACGGACATGAACATTAACTCTCTCGCTCTCTGTGTGTGTATGCCAGGCATGTTGGTACTTACATTAGCAAATGATCGTGTGGTGACTCTGGTACAGTATGCAACTCGTGTTTCAAAACAAAGCTCTTGTCGTTGTCGTCGTCCTTGTTGCTAACATTGAAATAACGTTTGAGTGCTTCAAAATAATGCAAGGCCCGTTCATGTCGATTTGTTCCTTGTAATTCATACGTTGCACAATGATCGTCTTGTGGCAAAACATCATAGGCACCAGTCAAATAAACAACCGTTCGATTGGTACCATATCGTATTGCCATTTCCTTTTGTGGTGTAATTTCCAATGCTCGATCCTTGTAGGGTGTATATACATTACCTCCTTGTTGTAATCCCCAATTCCAATAATTGTAATTGGGACAATTGGCAATCGTATCATTGGAGGGTACCTCAAATGAAGTAGTCGTACTATTCGTAGTCTTCAATATTCGTCTTCCATCCAAATAACAATACGATCTAGGATTGGCAGCAATCACTCGTATTTTTGTTTTTTGATTCTTGTTGTTGTTTTGCCATATGGATGAATTGGATAGTAATGCCCATCGATGGACGAATTGTCCACCAGCAGAATGACCCGCCACAGCAATAGTACTAGTAGTAGTGGTAGTGCTGCTACTAGTGTTGCTGTTGCTGGGCATTGGTGGTCGTAGTAGTAGTGATATCGTTTCGACCAAACGATCCAATGCATCAAAACTACTAATATGATCATTCAATCCACCATTTAAGGCATTTGCACCATATCGCCATGAATGACTCAATGGATGATCCATGTCATCTGGATGATCTTGCCAGATCAAAAATGATGATTGATTAGCCTCGTCATCGCCGGGTGCCAAAAATTTGGGAGCCACCACCAATACATTATTATTATCTGGAATGAGAGACAATGCGACACAAAAATAATCTTCGGCCGTCCGTCCCGATCCATGAATCATAATCAATGCATGTCGGACGACCGACGTTTGGTTGTTGTTGTTGTTGTTGTTCTTGGAAGTAAGAAGGTTGGTAATATCACCCATGTTGGAATAATAAGCCAATTGGGGATTTGAGGAATCGTTGTTAGGATTGCTGCTGCTGCTTCTGTTGTTGCTGTTGCCTCCTGGAGGGATCATTGGCAAACCATAAAGTGTCGTCATGTTGCGAAATGGAATTTGACACATTTGATATCGTGGTTGATCATGATATAAATCTTGTGGAGGATTATCCTGGTCTATTTTGCAATACAAGGAGTGGTATGTTGAATTCTGACCAACAGCAGCAGCACAGGAAAATCCATATGGACAGGCCGTTGTGGCATCACAGCAGGTTCCTTGATCATCTGGATCCTTTCCATGTCGTGTTGGAATGCACATTGCTGACGATCTTCCTCGTCCTTCATTGTCATTATGAGGAGATGGACAGCACGTTGCATACTTTGGACAGACACCACCATCAGCACCACCATCGGTTGTGGATAGACATTCCTTCCACGATGATGCATCCACACGAACGACGACGATCCAGCAGTTTAAAAGCAATAGGACAATGGGAGTGAACCATCCCAACAATGAAATTCGTCGTTGCTGTCGTCGTCGTGTCATTGATATGGATCGATATAATTTATATTTTGAGAGAATCCTGAAATGACAAGAGAAAAAGGTAGATAGGATGCCTTCCCAGTTGTTGTTGTTGAAATAGCACCGCTGTTGGTTGTGCTAAATAATAGCATGATGGCTTTCAATGTGGTGGATTCTAGCAAAAAAGGGAGGGGCTTATGAAAAGGGGACACGACCCCTTTAAAAGAACGTTTTGATGTTGTCCGACCAACGCGAATCAACAGTCTAAGTAGTCGTCCGATTCAAGTTTCCAGAATCTTGCGCCTAACAATAAGTGCTGGTGGCAGATGTTGCAATGATTGCAAAAAAAAAAAATGGAACCTGATGGTGGTAGAAAATGACGAGGATGACCACCCTTCCTCTGACTGGTTGTATATACCTCCTGATGCCATGGGTGTATTGGAACGGCTTCGGATGAACATATGATGGTGGCTGCATTTTGGCAAAAATCATTCACCACCATCTTGTTTTGTGGCAACAACAACAACAATAGTCAGTGAAGAAACCGGCCGGATATGAATTGAAATCAACAACAATAAGAGTGGTATTTCTACCATATAGTAATACTAGCTACTACGACGCACTGCCGTCATTGGAACGAGCCTGTTGCTCGTTGCTTTCCTTCTGTGGTCGAGGAGAGAGCTGGATGGAAAGATGTCGTACGTCCGGCCATCCGAGAAGGGTGACTGTTTCGATTCATAGTATAGTATAGCAGCACTTCACTTGTCTTATCATATTGTTGGCAACCAACAAAATGGATGGAGATCTAATAGCTACAATAGCATATCTTTCCGTTGGATACTATGGTGCAAAAGAAAAGAAAAAAATCGCCATTTGGGCACAATTCGTATGGCAAATGTTGGAAGTAATCTCGTCATTCATTGGTAATAGGAGGACTGGCCAATTCATGAGAGGAAAGAACTACTACTAGCTAATCGGACTGTGCTCGTTGTATTATTTCAGGAAAAAAAGGCATATTGATACACGACATAAATTGGTGGCAATGTTAACTGCGGACGTCGGAAAAGACCATCCATTTAGATCCAACCTTCTTTTGCTGCATGCTACTGAGCATTGTAGGGACACACAGCAGGGTACCTGGTAGTGTCCTGGTGTTGTTGACGGCGATCCCATGTTGGAATATCATGATGCGATTGTGTTGGATTGGCATAAAAGTCCAGCGCACATTGATCGGCTTTGACAACTAGAGCCGTAAAGTTTTTCAGTTCCAAGCTTTTCTCATCTCTTGCCCGGCTCAGGGCGACATAGGCTTGGGCCTTGCTAAATACACCATGCATGTCAATTTTGACAGAATCCAACGTCATGCCTTGTGATTTATGGACCGTAATGGCCCATGCCAGTTTCAGAGGAATCGCAACCCGGATGCATTCCCCAACGCCCAAAATGCGGGATCTGAATCTTGCAAAGTCAATGACTATCGTGGCACCACTTTGGAACCTTACTAGAGGATAGAGCACTTTGTTTTCGGGATCGTCTGATGATGGTGGCTCACACGACTCATTGGAAGCTTTGTTTGGTTGGGTAGAAGAAAATCCAACCACAACTCCTCTAGAGCCATTGACAAGTCCAGTTCGTCCTTTGGCAACGTTCTTGACGACCATTACCTGTGCTCCCACCTTGAGTTTAAGCTCTCGCTCAGCAATGCATTTTCGAAAGAAATCCGATTGCCAAAGCTCCTTTTCGGCAGATTCCCAGTCCTCATCTTTGTGTCTAAAGTCTGGTTGTACCAAATCTGTCGCATTAAATATGCTCACTTCACCTGGTAGCTTGTCCAGTTCCGATTGATTTTCAATATCCACTTTGGCATTTCTCGCATACAGTAGAGTTGGCTTCACATCGCCCACCGGCAATGGTCTACTACAATTTCTCAAAAAGGCTTGAGCTTCCAAAGTCACCCTGCCCTTGCGTATTTCATGAAGGATCTTGACAAAGGTCGGATTGCTTTGTCGGAAGACTTCGTCTAATTCGACAATGACAAAGTTGGCTCGTTTCCAAAAATGACTTTGAAAGGCAAAGCCACGATTGCCATGAATCTCACCCATCTTCTTCATATCCCTTGTCGCTGCTGCCCTCTTGGCAATGTGCCGAGGTGA
>JAAMXS010000109.1:0-13023 GCA_019693525.1 Cylindrotheca fusiformis | reverse complement strand
CAGGTGCGAAAGCAGCGGCGGTGGCGATAAGGGAGGCAAGGACGGCGGTCTTCATTTTGAACTACTCTCTTTCGATATTATGAGGTAAACAAAAGGCTGGAATGATTTTTGAGGTCTTGGATTTTGGCATTGAAGGTATCATGTAGTACGCAGCTTGCAGTACATCTGGTAGGCTCTGTTTGAAGTGTATCTTCTTTGGATTTGGGTCAACGTGTTCATGCATACGGACATATCTTTGTAGGGTTCTTACCAGATGCGAATTGTGTGCGAATTTTACTGTCTCGTGGAGAATTCCTGTGCTTCGCCAGTTCTCAACGGCTGCTGGTTTGGGACAGAATCCACACTGCAACAACAAAATTCCTGATTCCATGTCAGCGAGACGCTCTGGTCATTCTTCGCGCATTGTGACCTTCTCCGACTAATAATTGTTCGAATCTAGCTATCGTCCGTTTAAGTATTTTTTGTCTACTTCGGATGGGCGAATGTGTCGACAGAACCTGAAACAAGATCGATGTCACACGATTATTAATCAGAAAAAGACCAACATTTCTGGCATCCATATTTGGTTACACAATAAAATGAAGGCTCATCAATTGCAATCGGCTGCTTATCTCAAACTCATTGTGATTGCTTGCCCAACTCCCATTCCGCCCCGCACTGAGCAGAGACACTAAAATTGCAACTTCACCCTGCCTAATACCATGTTGCAGTCCTTCAGACGCAAGCATAATAGTTTGAGAGCAAAAAGAGGTACCAATCGCCATGAAAACGACGACGAACCCTGCTCTACAACTGATTGCTTTTTGGGCCTCTTGCTCTTCGGAATACTGTTTGGATCTGTAATCCAAGGATTGGCGTTTGTCTCTGCAACAGCCTTCGCCCTCTCCGATACTCCAAACTTCTTTCTCGGTTCAGTACTCCAGATTGGGAGTCACATAGTAGAGCTCTGTGGCATGATATTTGCAGCTTTGTTCCTCTACATGCTAACTTCTCGAGGATCAATAAGCTCCACCCGATTTTTTAATGACCATTTCCGTCGGTGTCGTGACTACCAGGAACCCTGGACAGGTCGATCATCATTCATGGCGGTTGTACTTTTTGAATTTGGTTTCTTCTCTGGAACGATGCTGCTGTCTTCTGCGGTTGAACGATTCAACGGCAATCTTTTGTATGCTGATTTGCTTCTTGCTGATTTACTTGTTGACCTACCTGTATTCTGTTGTATAATATACGTCGTGAATCACGCATACAAAGAAGAAGAATCGGCCAGAGAAGACGACGAATCAGGAAGAGAAGAAGACGATCTTGGTTACCAGGCCCTTACTACGGTTTAGTCTTCTTTTGTGAGCAAAGCGAAGAAACTTGCTACTCCTCGCTGATGTTAAATAGCTTTGTACCACTATAGCTACCACTTTTTAAACTTCACAAACTTGCTACTTCTCGCGGATGTAATATAATTCTGTACATACCACTCATGTTGTTTACTATCGACGGTTTGCATACCACATTGCTGAAACGCTTGTCAAAAGTTTGGAACATCAAATTTCTGTTAGCTTACCATATAACGAAGCAATCGAACTAGCTGTCGTGGTGGGACTATAGAAGCAACTGTACTTGGTGCTTTCAATCGCCTCCTGACTCCAGTCGGGTGGGACCCGCCATTCCCGTTTGGCGAGCTCGTTTTCCAACGTTCATCTAAATTTTTGGCTCACAGAGTGTATAAGCATGAACGGCAGCATCACAGTAGTAGTGTACAAGCATGTACGGCAGCATCACATGCGCCTGCACTGCTAGCACTGACGCACGGCTGATGCGAACACACAGGCACGCTGTCAGGGTCGCCGAGACAGATACAACAAAATCCTTGAAGAAAGGGATGATGCCCCGATTCTTTAATGTCATAACAACCACCGCAATATTGATGTAAATTCAGGGGTACACTAGTCTATACATTCAACAACGCTTAACTCATCAACGAAACCCTGCCGAGAAGAAAGAGTATCTTTGGAATCGCACCGGAAAAAAATGAGGTTAATTCTGGCGCATGCCCTCTGGTGTGCCTTCGCTGGATTCTCAGCGGATGCCTTTACACCTCTGGAAGCAAAGACGATGACAGCCAAGGTCTTGATCAGTAGTGGTGTCGAATTTGCATCTTCCGGGAATTCAGCAAAACACTACAAAACTTCCCCAGATGTTTCGTCTGTCTTGGCAACACTTACTTCCTTTCCTCGGGAATCCTTTCACCAAAAGGTGCAGGATATCGATGTGACAGGAAACCCTCAACCGGAAGCTGTCACTAGGGACGAGTTCAAGAATCTACAACTCTACTGGACCAAGCCGTCGTCGAATCTATGCAGTTTTCAATTGCAGGCAACAGTGCAAACAACATCAGAAATACTACCAGTCAAGCAAAAGATTCGGTTTCCGATACTGGAAGAAATCCTCCCACCTGAAATTGCAAATGAGTATTTACAAATTACGGAAGTTGCAAATCAAAATCCAGCAATTCAAGAACTAGCGCATGCAATTTCACAGAAAGCATCGGATAAGGCAGATCTGTATCACGTTGTTTTTGCTATTGCCGACTGGGTTCAGACCAATATTAAGTATGACCAAACTGCCATGCTTGGGCCGCAAAAGAATATTCTGTGCCGATCCGCCGCGGAAGTCTTAGCAAGCGGCATGGGGAAGTGCGATGAGCTCTCGGCCCTTTTTGTAAGTTTGAATCGAGCCCTCGGAATTCCGGCTCGTTTTGCCACGGGGTATGCCTACACCAACATGCCAATGGAGGATGACAATAGCGACCCGAAAAACTGGGGTGGTCATGCTTGGGCAGAAGTTTACTTCCCAGGTGTTGGATGGGTACCGTTTGATGTGGCATATGGAGAATATGGCTACCTAAGTGCCGGGCATATCATACTGAGCACGTCGGATGATGCAGCAGACAACAGCAATGTCCACTACCATGCACAAGGATTCGACTTTACCATTTCACCGAAGGTGATTGAAATCTCTGTAGAGCCGACAGACCTCACTTCCACACAATGGAGCGACTGGAAGCCTTCGTCATCGCAGAGTGTTCAATTGTCACTAGAATCGACAAGTGAGGAACGCCAAGTGGGGATTGGAAAAGTGGTCGAACTATTGTGTACAATGACGAATCCCAACGACCACTACATTTGCACCCGATTAGATGTTGCAAAAACTCAAGATACAAAATTGTTGGATGATATTTCCAAGCGCGTATTGCTGAATCCGAAAGAAACCAAGGAATTTCCACTTTCTTTTGAAATCGATCCGTATCTGAAGAAAGGATACGCCTACGAGTTCCCGTTTTCCGTTTCGTCTGGTGTCAAGGAGGCTAGAACAACCGTCATGGTTAAAGATCAATCAGACTCTCGGCAAAAACAAGTACATGGAATGTCAATGCAATGGGAAAGTCCCGCTGGGGCCGCTGGGGGGCCATATCCAAACGATCCGAGGTTTAATGATCCAAGGTACAATGATCCAAGATACAACGATCCAAGGGGAAATCCTCCCCCAGGTCGACAGAGGCCAGGGAGTCCGCCGCCACAGTCATTTGGGCGGCCAAATGGTTTTGATGCAGCCAATCCCCGTCCCAGCACTGGCAATAGGGAGGGTGACTGGTGGGGGGATAGCATGAATAAAAGCATGTTTCAAGAAAACCAACCTCGACAGCCATCCCCGGAAGAGTGGCAGCGAGCGGTCGGACCAAACTATGGTAGAAATGCGCAAAGCTACTACCCCAATCAAAACCAGCCTCCACAAGACAGTTACTATGGCAGCTCCAACAATCAGGTAAGAGCGCCGTCATCACCGAACCAGGATCAATACACCCCAAAATCTGCCAATCCCACAAGGTCTGCGAACCCATCTGCGCCGGAAGGGGAGTGGTATGACAAGGCTGGGAAAAGGCTAGTCGATGAGAATAACGCATGGTGGAACAAAGAGAAGACGCAAGGAGGAACAGTCCGAGACTACGAGACCACATTTAAGACTGCCGAAGACACGAGTTGGTAGGTTTTTCCGTTTTGATTCAAACAAACCAAAATGCAGGATAGCTGACGAGGTATATTTCTGTTCATCATTTCAGGTCCATGGGTGGTCAAGGGAGAGTCGACGATACGAGAGGGCGCAACACGTAAGCTCTTTTCCGTTCTGTGATTGCGCTTCATGGCAGGATTTATCTCAACCGCGTCCTTCATCCCTCATGTAGATACGGCAGTGCCCAGGCAAAGCCAGGCGATTCCACAAAGCAACCGGGACGATATGACGACCCGAATCGATATAGTACCAATCAAGGAGGGCAATACGATGGCCGTTCGAGCTCATATACTGGCGGAGATCCGCGGCAGCAAAGATTCAACAACCAAAATCGTTACGACGATTCTTTTTATAGCAAGCCTTCTTCCCAATACCCCCCGTATAGTGGCCAACAGGGGCAACAATATAATCCCGGCTATGAAAATCAATACGACCCCAGAGGTGGATACTACAATAGTCCACAGCAACCACCACAGCCGCAGCAAACGCAACCTCTGGGCGGATGGAGCGGTGGTAGAGCAACTCGCAATGATGCAGAAGCATGGCAAAGGAATGATTTAACTGGACGGAGTCGGCAAAAATATTATCAGGAGCAGATGCCACTTCAACCGCCGCCGCCGCAGCCCTTTGGACCATACGATCCATATGGTCCCCCGCCACCTCTTGATGGAAGTTACGACTATCGAGATGAGCGTCAGCAACAAGGACGACAGAACTATTCTGACAGGCGGAATTCCTTTGGCAATGCCGACGGCCAAGCATGGTGGGACAAAACGTAATAGATGTAATAGTTAGTTTTCTGCATAATAGTACCTCGTCACCTATGGATCGTTTATGCTTATCCAGTCTTAGCAAGGTCTAAACAGATCATTTATGCTATCAAGTCGTAGTTAGGTAAACAACAAGTTTTTTTTTTGAATAGAAGGCCAAGCTGCCATGATATAGTCTCATAAAGACGCCCATGGGCATAGGCCTACAACAAAAGTAGATCTGCTATCATTGAGGACATTTTTTCGTACTCCTGTGTGCTTCGGTGGAAATTGTATCCGGCTGTGTTAGAAGTCATCTTCGTTGATTCTGATTCTGCAGACTCCACCTCCCCATTCTGCACTTCCAACTCCTGCTGCTGATGCTGGGACTTAGGGGAGACACATGCAAATGTAGAAATCATGCTCTCTTGTAGACTAGTATCGATGAAGAGGACGGATCCACCACCGAAAACATTGCACATGGGAGGATTGTAGTCACTTGTAACTGTGGTATGGGAAGATGCAACGCTAAGGGAGCAATCATCATCCTCCTCCTCCTCTGGAAGAGGGTCCATTTCGGACTCAACCTTGGAAGACGCCATTGAAGCGCTGCCTATTTTCTTCTGTTCACCGTTCCTTTGAAGATCTTCGTTACAGAACAAGCCGTTGTCGTCAGTTGCGATTGAGTCGGAGCTTGCAGTGCTTTCACTTTGAGAAGACAAGTCATCATCATATCCTGTTGAGTCGGAAATGCTTTCATTCCGCGGCGTGCGCCGTTCCACCTCCTCAATCATCGGCGGAAGAAGAAGAACGACATTCTGATCCGAGGAGATCGATTGTTGTTTCCTTGTCTTGTTGTTGTTCAAGTACGCTTGTTTGTGATGGAGTGCTGCAGAGTCGCTGCGTACATCTGCAGTCCTTAAGAATCTCTTACTTTTTCCTTGAAGAGGTTTAGAAACAGTCATGGTGGTAGTGATTCAAAAACAGAATTGCTGAAAGTGAGAAAATTAAGAAACGATTGAAATGGGCAAGATGGGAATGAGAAAATGCATTTTTGCCAATAGAAGACGTGTGTTGTCGCCCAAGTTTCATCTTTGTCCCACAAAATTGTCCGACACGACTACTGGAAAAGATGCATCCACCATGTCGGACGTTTTCGTTCACCTTCAACAATTGGTGGTCGAAAAGGAGTTGGGGCACAGAGGAAAATTTCGATCAACAGGTTATGTAATTCGGCAACTCCCAACACAGATTATATATGCGGTAAGACTCCGAACGGATGTCGAACCCCGTAGAACTGCCCTCAACGGATACGTTTGTACGTTGCCCATTCCGCATTAGAGAGTATGTCGTCATTTTGTTCTTTCTCTTATGACTGCTTGTTTAGTGGTTGCATCTGTAGAACCCTTTTTTGTTCCCAACGGACAATGTGTTATACGTTCCTCATTGCACATGAGACATTTCGCCATCACTGCTACAATCCATAGAGTACCAAGCGGATGTCATTGATACCTGATCACGTACGCAGATTTTTCGCTTTTCGCCCGCGTTTTCTGGAGTAGCGCCTGCCGACACGGACTGGAGCTTTGTATCAAATTGACACATGCTTGTTTGAACGATTATTGTATTTAGACACAGTTGATTCAAACAACTG
The DNA here is from genome assembly GCA_019693525.1 of Cylindrotheca fusiformis. NCBI lineage: Eukaryota > Bacillariophyta > Bacillariophyceae > Bacillariales > Bacillariaceae > Cylindrotheca > Cylindrotheca fusiformis. The sequence goes on along the minus strand of JAAMXS010000109.1, from coordinate 6,555 downwards.
TCCGCAAGAGCGCGAGGCGCGGAGATGAGATTTTTAAAAACCCGGTCGGCTTTCGTCTCTCATTTCTTCCAGGGCTGTCCTCACAGTCACACAATTTCACATTGCACCTATTCTTACATCCAAAACCAACAAACCAAACAAACACTTCCCTTTCAAGATGTTCTCCCTCAAGACCCTTTTCCTTATCTTCGCCCTTGTCTGCGTGACTGCCATGGCCAGAGATTTGAAGTCTCCCAAGTCAACCAAATCTCCTACCACGAAATCGACCAAGTCTCCCACCATGAAATCCACCAAGGGACCCAAGATGTCGAAGAAGACCAAGTCTCCTTCCGAAACCAAGGGAACAAAGCTTTCTACCAAGTCTCCCACATCCAAGTCTACCAAGGCTCCCACATCGAAATCTACCAAGGGACCCAAGTCTCGATAAATGCTAGGTTGCTTTTTGTGCGATCGATCGATGTAAACTAGTGCGAATTGGAGATTGACAAAACACTGCAAAAATGTATACTTTCTAGACATTGTAGTGTTTCTTCATCTTTCTTTATTGTTCCACAGGTTTCGGCAAACAGTTTCTCACCCAGCAGAGTATGTCCGTCGACATTCCAACCAAACCAGTTGGTTCTCCACTCATGGAGCATTGGCTTTTCAAAAGATGTATGTTGTGGAAAAGCAAACCAATTTTGCGCAACAGGTTCATGTTTCGAAGTAGGGATGTGAGTAGGACAATGATGATCGCTCATCCGGATTACATCATCAGCAATTGCCCTCTACAATTTCATTCTAGAATTTTGTGGGTAAAGGAACACAAAACTATATTTCACTTTCCTCTCTTTGCTCAAACAAGAAACTTGTGTACTACTATTTTAACTGAATGTCATGGTCGTGGTATGTTTCTTGTGAGTGTTTGTCATCCATATCTTTCTATGCGGAATGACAAAACAATTCCCGAATGGCATGATGATGACAGCCCTTGAATCCTCCTCCTTCGTCAACGGACTCGTCATTGTCTTCTTCTTCATCATTCTTCTTCTCCGAGGGAGAGGTTGTCGGTTTCTTTGAATTGCAAGATAATAGACCAAAGGTCAAATCGGAAATGAAATCTCCTCCCTTCTTCTTCATTGGTTGCAGTCGTTGACGTTGTCGCCAGGATCTTGTCTTGGTACGTTGTTTGGGTGTTTCAGAATAGGACAAGGCTGTTGCTGCCATTCCAACAAGTTCTTCTTCCTGTCGCTGATGTTCGTCTTCTTCCATGGGAGCAGTATCTGGTGTACCAGTATTCGCAGCAGCAGATAGTACTTCCTTGTTGTTGTTGGTGTTGTTCTTGGCGGGTGTCTTTGAAGTTTCTGTGGCAATGGCAAGAGACGACCGTTTCATGAATTTCAAATCGATTCCAAATGGCCATACATCGTCTTCTTCTTCCTTTTTTGTGACTGGCATATTGCCAACATCATCTTCTTCTTCATCAAAGGGAATATCCATTTTTTCATCAAAGGGAACATCTTCTTCTTCTTTTGCGCCGTCCTGGTTGGAATCCATAATATCTTTTGGCCATTTCCAAGAAAAGCATTGTTGAATTGCCTTTTCCATTGCATTTTCTTCTTCTTGTCTTTGTTTGTTTGATTTCTGATGTGATCGAATCCGTCGTTCCAAACGAAGGATTGGTCGATTCCTTGATGAGGATGGTTGTTCTTGTTGACGATCAATTTCTTCTACGGTCAATGTATTAACCTCCACAAGTGTTTCAACCATCCTGGGTGGAGCTCTCGTCCATTCTTGTTGTTGTTGTGGTTGTTGTGTAGAATGTGGCAATCGTGATGCAGTAGAAGCAACGACCATTCCATCCTTGTAGTTGTTCCTACGACTAGTTGGTAGTCTGATGTTGGAAGTCTTGGTGACGACGACTTGTTTTTCATCACCTTTGTTCTTCTGACGATGATCTTTTTTCGATAGGCATCGAAACAAAGAGTTGGGTTTCAACATTTGTTTTTTTTCCACCAATGATGTGTTCCTTTCGATTTGTCTCTCTGTGTGTGCGTCGTGTTATAACAAAATGGAAGATTTGATTTCAATCTGTCTCGAATAGTAAGAGCTTAAAAAAAAAGAGATAGGTTCTCTAATAAGAAGAACACCTCACACACATGAAAAGATGTGAGAAGACAAGATTTAAAACATTTTCTCTAGGTAGGTTCGCGTTATAGTCCAAATTCAAATCGTATGGATCCACATGAAAAACTTTTGACCTGTTTTCAATCCCGCGCACAGGAAAACTCGTGATCACATTCAATCTCGCGCGCTCTCATTCCCTTTGGGGGGAGTATAGTATAGTTCTGGTGTAAGTAACCAGATTCCAATCATGGTGGTGGTAACCATTCATGCCGAATACTACTACCTCACAGCACCACCATATAAAATGGACTCTTATAGGTAGATAGCGCAGCTGGGGTGCTACCTAGCCAGTTCGGAATCCAACTACTATGTATAGTAGACATTCATAATTTCGAAAGTTGTCAATAGAAAACAATATATTGAATGTAAAAATGGTTTCGAGCATTGTGTTGCAAGAGTTTTGTTTGTTGTTAATTTTTAATTTTTTTGAATATAGAAGTATATAGTAAGATACATGCATTTTGAATTGGTCGGTTGGGAGATGGAATGGACATTATTCTTTCTTCTTCTTCATTGGAACCATCATGCTATAATAGTAGCTCCCGATCCTTCTTTTCTTGTCGATTTCGTTTTTCATTTTTTCATTTCTTGCCTTGTTGTTGTTCTTCAAATGCATCAATAACTTCCTTGGGTGCTTGTACCAATTCAATCAATACACCATTTCCTGAAATGGGATATTGATCATTCCCCTTGGGATGGATAAAGGTAATATTATGTCCTGCCGCTCCTGGTCTTATACCTCCTGGTGTAAATCGAACACCCTGTTCGGACATGTACTTTACCGCCTCCTCCAAATGATCTACCCACAAACCAATATGATTGAGTGGAGGAATATGAACCTATAATCAAGAAAGAAAAAAAGAACGAACGACGACGACGGGAAGAAGACATAATTGGTGAATATACTGGAGGAGGAAGCGTAGATAGATGCATAGATCAAATACGTACCTTGGGACTTTTATTAATATCCAATGGTACCATCAGATCGACTTCGACTTGAAAGGGTTCCATTCCGAGTTGAAGAATGTCTTCTTGGACATTTTCCGCCTCTAACGTCTTACTAGCCTTGGGTTGCAATCCAAATACATTCTTCCACAAGGCATCCAATGATCCCTTGTCGGGACATCCAATAGCAACTTGTTGAACACCCAAAATTTGAAAGGGACGCTGATTTGACGACAAGAATCTTCTTGTTGCCGTTCCCATGACTGGTCGTCGAAGAGATGATGAAGTAATAGCAGCAGCAGAAGCAAACATTGGTAGAATTGTTTTATTGTCGTTGGATAATGTTGTCTTTCTCAATATTGGATAGAGTGACAAAATGTTGGGGGGAGGAAGTTTTTTCGACTGCTTGATGTTTTGTATCGATGACTGCTGTCTTTTTTCTTGCTCTTGACACCTCTGGCATATCTTTTGGAGAGAATGCTTCGCATTCGACAAAGTAGGGGTTCGGAAACGGAAAACAATCGAATCAATGGAGTCATACTTTTTTGGAACTACATCCGTACCATTTGGGAAGCCTCTACTACACTTTGGTTTTAAACCATGATATGATGTAGTCAACTAACGATATGTAGTCTAGAAACATAATAGGGATCACAGATCGCATTGTTTCTACGCTTAGTGGCACCATAGTGAAAGTGTGAGACGTTTTACAAAGTCACGACTTTTGTAGCCTCTCTCCAGCCGTATCACTGCTGAAATTCTTGGTCAGAAGACAAACAACTCCAGTTTAAGAACTAAACGAAATCAGCAAACATAGTGCATATAGCATGAATTTTATGAAACTCAGCTTTGAGACTTATTGACAGGATGTCTATAATATTACGGTATCCAGAGAAAACTGAGCCAATAATGATCTGCTTCTTGAGCATATCATACAATTAAAGCAGACGATATAAAAAAAACCACAAGAGTAAAAGAGCAAAAGCACTCATGATGCCTAAGGCAACAACAACAACAAATGCCCCAGATTGAGATTGACACTGTAGTATACCTCCAGTTAACGCCGCATTCCAGCCTGCTCTGGTGGAGAGTTCGTCTGACGCGAAGGAATGAACTTTTCATTTGCCGCGATACCCAAATACTGCCCACTTGCGTCGTAGAGCTAGCATAATTTGCACAACAACAAGAGTGAGTTGAGTGCTTCTTTGGTTTCGATTAGCCTTACGCAAGCATTCTCTGAAATTACTCTTACCTTATTTCCCAGCATGTACGCATCTCGCTCATCCTGGGGCCATAAAGCAACACACAAGGCCGGAAGGCCACAGCAGAGACACCCCAAACACATTATCATTTTTGTTTCTTCACCGACGTATTTATTCTTGCCCCAGATGCCACCGTCTGCAACTCCTGGAGGTGCATTGGAAGCAGACTTCACCGCCAGCGTGTTAGTATATGGCTGGCCAACAACAGTCACTTTGCCCTCAGCTTCTTTGAGAACTTCAACTGCTTGGGGGCTGGTCAAGTTCTCGACAGCCACATTGTTGATGCTCACAACCTGCATTCCGACCTTTAAACCACTATTGGCAAATAGACCATCATCGCTGATACGTGATACCGAAACGGGGTCACTTGGATCATCCTGCTTGAGAGTGATGCCACACTTCTGATCCTTCGATTCCTTGAAAACGACAGCAACCGCACCTCCAGCAACTGGTTGTGCTACAACTGTCAACTCTCCCTCTGCATCCCTCACAAACTGAATAGCTTTGCTTCTGGTGAACCCGTCAACATCAGTGCCGTTTACACTGACAACTTGCATACCGATCCTCAAATCTGTATTTGCAAAAAGTCCATCCTCTGCAAGCGACGAGATTGTAATAGGATCGTCCGGACTATTCTGACGAAAACCTATTCCACTCTTCTGATCCTTTGATTGCTTGAAGACTGTGGCAACGAAAGTAACAACATTGGATTGTGCTACAACTGTCAATTCTCCTTCTGCGTCCCTCAAGAGCTGAATCGCTTTTTTTCTTGTGAACCCGTCAACATCAGTGCCATTGACACTGACAACTTGCATACCAATCCTTAGACCAGTGTTCTTAAAAAGTCCATACTCTGAAAGCGACGATATTGTAATAGGATCGTCCGGATCATCCTGACAAAAACCTATTCCACATTTCTGATCCTTTGATTCCTTGAAGACTGTGGCAACAACACTACCTGTAGAGACAGGTTCGGCAACTGCAAACGCAATCTTACCGTCGGCATTTTCATCTTTCTTGGAAGAAGATACAGTCATTTTGCTTTCGATATGTCGGAAACTTATTGTAGAGAACCAAGAGGACGGCGATCTGAGTGAGGAGTTTGAAAATCTATGAGTCGAAACCACATCACCAATGGTGGAAGAGATTGAGATTGAAGTCCGTGCAACTAAGTCGTGATTGCTGAAAAAGTGATCAGTCATAATTAAAAATACTGCATGCAGCATAATTCTGGTGGCAGAAGGGCAAGAAAACAACCAGTTGTTACAGTAGTATGTAGAATTCTGGTGGTTTCCGTGCAGTACGTACTATCAAAAGCCAGAGTGCATATTTTTGTATGTTTCTACCAACCTCTAAAGCAAGACCTCTAAAGTAAGACCTCTCTGTGCATTGGCTAGTAGCACCTGTTGTACGCTATCCCAAATATTTATTGTGCTTTGGACATAACAAGTGATCTAAATCTGGTTCTATACTGGTGGTAGTAGTACTGTAAAAGAGGAAAAGTGCAATCGAAAAAGTCAATTCACCAGTGCGTTTGGCCGAAAAATAGCGTATTATGGAATCCAAGCCATCAGTGCGTTTCTTGAGAAATTGCCGAAGGATATATTATGGAATCCAAACCGGACGGTGCAGAAACAGAGGAGGAAGATGTTCCCTTTGATGAAAAACTGGACATTCCTTTTGAGGAAGAAGAAGATGGCAATTTAACCCGTACCCAAAACAAAGAAGGAGGAGAAAGAGGATGAATGGCCATAAAAAAGAAGAAGAAGGAGGAAGAGGATGCATGGCCATTTGGAATCGATGTTGCCATTGCATCAGAAACTACTTCAAAAAAGTCACTAGCCAAGAATCAAAAGGAAGAAACACGGCTATCCGTGGACGAAAACGTAGAGTAGTAGCAGCAGCAAGAAGTCATGTTTGGGACTATCAAGTCCATCCTGCAATAGTTTAGTAGAGTTATGATGGTGGTGTTGGAATGGGTTGTGGAATTTTTGGTGGTGGTGGCGGTGGAATGATTGGACCTCTGCCACTTGCCTTCTTCTTTGATGTCTTGGCAGACTTGGATATGGGAGACTTGTTGGAAAGCTTGGTTCCCTTGGTGGATTTCAAGGTGCGCGACTTGGTCGACTTCGTGGTGGGAGATTTGGTCGACTTGGGAGACTTCAAATCCCTGGCCATGGCA
>JAAMXS010000107.1:0-16743 GCA_019693525.1 Cylindrotheca fusiformis | reverse complement strand
AAATATCATGAAACAACATGTTGTCGGTTGGACGGAGTTGCCACTCTTGTCCAAGCTCAGTAAAGTTGTCAATGACCTTCTCGCCGTCTCGAGAAAGAGTCTCACCAGTCTTGAAGTTGCCGAGTAGACCAACAACATCTCCATACGACTCTTCACTTCCATTGCGGAAGTCAACTCGAACAAACTCTTTGTATGCCCCAATGATGATCTTTTGTCCTGGGTACTTGGAATGCAGATCAATTTCAAACATGGTCTTCAAAACACTGTTCCGGGTCATCACAATCGGAAAGCCACCAATGGTGTCGAGCTTGCCGTGGTATTCCAAGTTGAACCAGTACTTTGGCCCAGAGGATTCTTCTGGGAATGCATCACCCTGGAATTCAAAAATATCATCGCCAATACGAATGGCTGCTGTTTGGATGTAACTCCAGAAGCGGACGAGTTTGGTTCGGATCTGGACATCAAGACCGAGGCCATCTGCAAAATTTGGGTCCGTGGCGAGCATGAGATCGCACTGACCGTGGTATTCGAAGTGTTCATTCGTCCAGGTGCGGACTGTGTTGAAATGATTCGAGGGAACGGCAAAAACGGTGAGCAAAGTTGAAAAGGTATGTCTGCTTCCGAATTGCTTTGTTTTGACTTACAGTGAGGATCACCGAGACTGCCGGATGTCGTGCCTTCAAGATTTGTAGGTGCAGCCGTTGGTTCAGAGGTGATGGGAGCAGTGGTAGGGTCGCCAGAGGCAACAGGAGTCGGTGCAGCTGTTGGCTCGGATGTGATTGGGGCAGTGGTAGGCTCACCAGAGGCAACAAGGGTCGGTGCGGATGTTGGCTCGGAGGTGATTGGAGCAGCGGTAGGATCGCCAGATGCAACAGGAGTCGGAGCAGCTGTTGGGTCGGAGGTGACTGGGGCTGCGGTAGGATCGCCAGATGCAACAGGAGTCGGAGCAGCTGTTGGGTCGGAGGTGACTGGGGCTGCGGTAGGATCGCCAGAGGCGACAGGGGTCGGTGCAGCTGTTGGCTCGGAGGTGATTGGGGCTACGGTAGGATTGTTCGTAGGAGCAGTTGGGGTCTCCTCCTCGATTTCCACGTACTCGTCACCAGCTTCGCCTCCCATAACCTCACAATCGATCACACAACCAGCATCCAGCTCTCCATTGATGATGCATTTTTCCTTACACTCATCGCTCGCCTCCTCAACAGTTTCCTCCATCTCTTCATCGTAATCACTTGTGCACCCATCGAAGGTGTCAAAGTCAGTACCTTCGTTGTAGGCAAAGTTCGACGTATCCTCGGTCACACACCAAGTCTTGGAATAATTATAAGCTTCTTCGAAACGGCGGTCATTTCCGTTCTCTGGGATTTCCACTGGAGTTCCATCTTCCTCCATCCAGTCGTCGTTCCGTTCGCCATTGGGATTACCAAGGATGCCAACCAACGTCTCACCACAGCGACAATCACCCAATAGGTACTTGATGTTCAGATTGCAGTTGTATTTCCCGCTTTGAATCATCATATCGAGTTGTAGCTTGGTCGAGGGATACTCAACAACGATTCGGTTTCCGGCAATCTGCACGGTAGCATCCGGGGTACCAGATCCAAATGTGATGTCTCGGGGAACGTCATCAACAAACAGCTGAACTGGACAGCCATCCATTGCGACAACATTGTCAGCCGCGTCAGCGTCTTCAGTGGCAAAAGAAACTTGAATCTTGGGAAGATTGTCATCCTTCACTACCACACCAGTGGTAATCATGAAATCGTCACGGCCCTTCATAGGTTGTGTTCGTGCTTGGATCTCAAAGCCAGAGCTCAACGACTTCAAGAATGTGAGTTCACCCTTTACATGGACATCGTACCTGACGCCGTCGAAGGTGATAATATGGGGATCTCCATGACTTCGCGCCTTGCACATCTCGCAAACGTTGTTCTCATCACCCTCAATGGTTGACGAAATCGTCCCTTCTGGTCTATCGCAGAAACGACCGTCGTAGGCCACACCCATCATGGTTAATGCGCTTGGGTTGCTTCCAATAGCTCCAAAAGAATGTGCAATGATTGAGCCCTCCATGGATCCGGCATCACTGTGCAGTTCCACGCGAGCGAAAGGTGCGATCACTGATGGATGGAATGGTTGACCATCTGCAGTGCTAGTCAAAATGACTTTTTCGTCCGTGTTGAATACAACGACAGTCTTCTTGAGATCAGACTGTCCGGCCTTGAACCCAGGAAGGAAGTCATGTGTGTCGAAAGTCCCCCCATGGGTCTACACATAAGAAGAAATTGAAGAGAATCCCAATACGATATGAGTTTGTTGATGGAGCAAGGGAGGGAAAGAAACCAACAGGACGCAAAGCGTACATACCATGACAATCACTTTCCTGCTATTGCTTTGTGTTCGGTTGAAAGCATTCCGAGCGATATGCTCAAAATACTCAAAGTCAAGTACCTCTTCCAATGGTTTTCCGATTTGTCTGCCATTCTTGAATTCAATATGACATTCGTCGACGACTCGGTTGATGTAGCTCGGCCATTTGTTCTTGGTTCCCACAACAACGGTACTATTCAGTGGATTAGACAGTAAACCTCCAATTACAATTCCTTTCTCTATTTCGTGCATAGACATCTCGGCATGCGACTTGGTAATGATAGAATATCTCTCGGTGTACCTTGGCATCTTGCAATTATCCGGTTGGGGCGCTGGCGGCTCTGGTTCGGGCTCTGTCACAGGATCGGTGGTGTAGTCGGTACAGATTTCCTCATCCGTGCATGATAACTCAAATGAGTACATTCCTTTGAAGCGAGCATCACCCCACCAACTAGGACAGTTGTATACATTTTCCTGAGTGGTTTCGCGGTAGCTGAAATCGCGGATAAAAACATCTACCCTAGCCTTGCCATCGGTACACTCAGCAGTGAAAGTGGACATTTCGCCTTTGCTGGGTGTAACGATTCTGTTGGCATCGGCGCAGACCATCGATTCACCACCCTGATCGAAAACAGGAACAAACCAGCCGGGCCTATTCTTCCACCAATTGGTGATCGAGAATGTGACAGTGGTTCCTTCTGCTTTTTCGATGGCAATGGTCTTATCTGGCAAAGGTTTCGAATCCTCGTCGTTGGTAAGAAGAATTTGGCCCGTCAGACAAATATTCTCGTAAGTTTCTGGCTTGAAAGCAGTGGGAGCCCATGTTGGGGCTTCAGTCGGACCGCAGTACAAGCTTCCTTCCATGTACTTGCCACGGAGCTCAAGGCTGCTTGCATTGTCTCCAACAGTTGCAAAGGTATCGGCAACAACAACCCCATCAATGTATCCAGCAGATCCATCAAGTTCGACTCTGGAAAACGGAGCGAAGACTGAGGCCAGAAACGGTAACCCGTCAGCTGAACCCTTCAGAACTACTTTTTCGTCTGTGTTGAAGATGATCAAAAGGAAATTTCCCGTCTCTGCTCCATTCCCTTCGCAAACAGTACAGAAGTCTCTAATATCGAAGGTACCTCCTCGTGTCTGTCGATTGCAGATGAGATCACTCAAGATGAGAAACAGGAAGCCTTTCGTTCAGAAGATTGAGCTCGCACTTACCATCACAATGATGTTCTTCTTGAAATACTTTTGGCTCTCTGCGTTCCGGGCGAGGTACTCGAAATGCTCAAAGTCAATAACCTTACGCAAGTATGTTCCGATTTGTCTGTAGCCCTTGAAATCCATCAGACACTTGCCAATCAATCTGTACATGTAGCTCATGTTTGCCTTTTCTGTTCCAATCACGATCTCGTTCCCGACTGGATTGCTCATCGTTCCACCAATGGCAACAGCCTTGTAGAGATTGGAGGCAGAAATTTCAGCATCTCCTCTTGTGATGACACTGTATCGATTCGTGTTTTGGGGAAGCTTGCACTTGTATCCAGAATCCTCCGCTTCAGCAGCTTCTTCCTCAGCAATGATCTCAGCTTCGTAGTCGGGACCACAGACTGGAGTGCCATCACAGGACAGCTGAAGCTTGTAAGTGGCTACCCTCGCACCCGAGAAGTTGGGACAATTACGGTAGTTCGTTTCTGGAGAAGCACCGGTGAAAGTACTGTCTCGAACAAAGAGCTCAATTGATGCTTTACCCCATTGGTCGCACTCGGCAGTGAAGGTTTGGGAATATCCAGGGGCAACATCGACCATTGTGTTCTCCTCCGCACAGAACATGTCCCTGCCATCAGCAGCAAACACCGGGTACATCTTGTCAACGTTGGTTTCCAAAAAATCTTGAGTGATTGAGAACGTAACGGTGTTTGTTCCTGAATCTGTGATGGCAATCGTGCTGTTGGGATATGGCACAGCATCTTCTCCATCGATCAAGAAGATCTGAGATGAGACGCATAGTCTCTCTTCTGTTTCACAGTCTTCATCGCTGGCGGCCTGGGTGGCGGCGAGAGAGAGGGCCAACAAGGCAAATGGTAGTATTTTCATTCTTGAAGTTGTTCGTAAAAAAGTGAGAACGAACAGGCCCCCAACTTTGTCAGGCAGGTGAAAGGAGCACAAAACTACGATGACTGGCGCAAAACAAAGATGCTTTTGACTCTCTCTCGCACATAGCATCACGAGCCTTGACGAATCCCAGTTGTTAATTGTCATGACCAAAATTGTGTTTTACGATCATAAATGAACGTCAGATTTATGCCTCGATCCCGCAACTCAGAAGAATTTTTATATCTCCGGAGAAGCACGACTGGGTGGGTGTCCCTGTAGACTGAAATAGAAGAGACCAACCCCAAGTCCTGGTACAAGACCCAATGACCACATACAGGTTCCAGTATTCTAAACAAGCTCGCCCCGATTCAGACAATTCCTGGCCAGTTTCGTTTTCTTGCATGATACGCCAATAGTTTGGTGACAGCGGGAACAAACTTCTATTATAAGTGTTTCGATTTCATAATGAAAATCCAGCTTCCATTACACACGTGGGAAGGGGTAACCCAAGTCACGAGTAGAAGGTGAACGTGATTCGATGGGGGGGGGGGGGAATAGTAGAAAACACAGAGCTGGAGCGACGAAAGGCAAATCGGATACAGCTTCCTTCTAAAGATATAAATCGGATACAGCTTCCTTCTAAAAATCATATGCTGATGCACAAACAATGAATTGGTTGTGATGAAAGGGAATTCTGCGGATTTGGCCAACGCATAAGGATCTTTTCAAAACAACTTTGGGGAGCTGTCTCAACATTCCCCTCATTTACATTTCCCCTTCGTCAAGGAATGCGAAATCTTCTTCTGGCAAGGCTTCGCCAAACATGCAAAACCTTCGACTTGTTATAACCAGAGAATGACTTCATTTGTGGAACGTTTCTTCTCGAGTTCTGATTTTTGAAGCCCAAGAAGTATCGGATTCTTCAAACACTTCTGAGTACCGTCACAACATAATAGAATTGTTCTGAGACACAGGTCGTGAACTTGATTCTTCCGCGGATTCCAGATAAGAGTGCTATTCACGTGGCACTCATGGAACTAGAAGCGTACGTACCAAGGAAAGCTGTGGAGAGATCGTGAACTTGATTCATCCGCGGATTCCAGATAAGAGTGCTATTCACCTGTTGGCACAGAAAGAAAAGATGCGTGCACGGACGCGACGTTTTGACAGGCTAACCTTGATCCCATCACAAGTCAAAGCTCATACTGTCGCTACGACATGTGCGAGACATGCCGGAGTCACGAGTTGCTGCCAACTTGCTTTCGCTATCGGGGTAAGCGAACAGGAAAGGGACTGGTCAGGTACGGGGGCTTTCGACTCTTGCAACTCGTAGAGTCCAGGGCTGAGGAAGCGGAAGTCCACGTTATGTATTGGATTACTCAGGGGTCATCATTATGGGAGTGTATTGCTTAAGGTACAATTCTAGGATGGCATCCAAGAAGCCTCCAACTCCTGGGTCAACCAAAGAGTTTTACTTCTTTGATTGCTTGGTTCTTTGAATCGAACGTGTCGACCAAAGATAGTCGTGATGAATGACAACTGCGACTGCAAGAATTTGCTTCAGTCTTGCCAACGAATGAAAGGTTTCCAGATGCCAAGCGACTACATATACCCAAGATGCATTTGCCGTTAAGCTTTGCTTCTACGCTGTATTTGATGAGATCGATCCATCGGTTTTCGTCGGTAGTGATGGGCTGAAAAGAGGGTTTTGAACGAAGGTGAAAATATCGGATCTTGAACTCCTTTTTGTCTCGCTACCGGAAATTGCAAGGTTTCACGAAACAAGATTTCCAGTGCCACATTGGTTCAGTCTGGACTCCGTTTCGTCTCTCTACCGGAGATTGCAAGGTTTCGAGTCAAGACAAGGAAACACGACGTATGTGGCACCTCTCAAATACGGAAGGGGCCTCTTCAAGACTGCATAAAATCCAAGTAGCTCGATTAGAACCAACCGGTTATACTGAAATAGGGGGGACTGAAGACAAGGCGCACAGCCACTGCAATAAAATTGCCCAGGTCGCCCAAGAGAGAAACGCAAGCGTGAATTATGGAGTTTTGGTGACCATTGCGGAACGACTATTGGACAATCGAACGCTTTGTCAAGACCTCGTTCCAGGTTCTATTGAACGACAGCTCTACTAGAACTGCCCCAATGACATTTTCGGGGACGTCAGATACTGTTGAAATGGACGGTAGAATTCTTCAACAGTCAAATATGAAGATCTTTTCAGATGTTATCTACTTGGACAAAGGCACTATGATTGTTTCTCTACTAGCTAAAAAGGATCAGACGAAACCAGCGTCAAGAAGACTTCACCAATTTTCTAAGAAGCACCGCGACCTTCTGGTTATACCTACCCAGCACACAAATTGAGATTACCAAGCCCGAGATTCCTTCACTTCCTTAGCTGAACGGCTGTCAGTGCCAAGCAGGGAAATGTGAGAAGGAAACCAGAGATCGCTCTTTTCCTTGAGTCAGACATTCGAAGTTCTATACTACGTCTCTTGCTTGAAGTTTCGCATGTGTGTAGCCGGTCTACAAAATCAATAAGAAACTCGGAAAAAAGGGCTTAATATTCATCAATCTGTCTCATTTTGGCGTAAAGTTTTTGAGCAGGAATCAGCGCCATTCGGCATAAAGCAGCTGAGCAGGAATCAAGTCGGCTCGGAATCTAATAGGCTCCGACCATATCGAGATCCTGAGTTGCCAATATGTCATAGATACAGTTCTTGCGATCAATAGGATCCTTCACAGTGGCGCAAGCGGCTTCTGCTTCCTCTTCCGAGAGAGAACTCTCATCAAGACGGCGGCGACGCTCGCCCTGAGGGTCTTCTGGCTCGATACACCTCTTCGGGAACTGTGGATCGGAAATATCGTGAAACAACATGTTGTCTGTTGGACGGACTTGCCACTCCTGTCCCAGCTCAGTGAAGTCGTCAATGACCTTCTCGCCATCTCGAGAAAGAGTCTCGCCTGTCTTGAAATTGCCGAGTAGACCAACAACGTTTCCAAACGACTCTTCACTTCCATTGTGAAAGTCAACTCGAACAAACTCCTTGTATGCCCCAATGATGATCTTTTGTCCTGGGTACTTGGAATCCAGATCTATTTCGAACCTGGTCTTCACACGACTGCCCCGGATCATCACAATCGGAAAGCCACCAATGGTGTCGAGCTTGCCCCGATATTCCAAGTTGAACCAGTACTTCGGCACAGAGGATTCATCTGGGAATGCATCTCCTTGGACTTCCAGAATATCTTTACCTATACGAATAGCTGCTGTTTTTATGTAACTCCAGAAGCGGACGAGTTTGGTTCGGATTTGAACATCAAGACCGAGGCCATCGGCAAAATGCATGTCCGTGGCGAGCATGAGATCGCACTGACCGTGATACTCGAAATGTTCATTCGTCCACGTCCGGACTGTGTTGAAAAGAGTTATGTTGTGAGAGAACTGAAAACGTATGCTTCGGCAGTGTCTTGTTTCTACTTACAGTGAGGATCACCGAGACTGCCACTTGGTGGAACCGGAGTATCTCCTTCAGGCGGGGGCTCGTTGTAGGTGTTATTGCCAGATGTCGCGCCCAAAGGACTAGTCGGTGCCGCGGTCGGATCGGAAGTGACTGGGGCAGCGGTAGGATCACCAGAGGCAACAGGGGTTGGTGCAGCTGTTGGCTCGGAGGTGATTGGGGCAGCGGTGGGATCGTCAGTTGGTGTCTCCTCGATTTCCAAGTACTCATCACCGGCTTCGGTTCCCAAAGCGTCACAATCGATCAAACAACCAGGATCCAGCTCTCCATTGATGATGCATTTTTCCTTACACTCTTCACTCGCCTCCTCAACAACGTCTTCCATCTCTTCGTCGTACTCATCTGTGCACCCGTCGAAGGTTTCAAAGTCTGTACCTTCGTTGTACGCAAAATTGGATGCATCCTCAGTCACGCACCAAGTCTTGGAATAGTTGTATGCTTTTTCAAAACGGCGCTCGCTACCGTCCTCTGGGATTTCAACGGGAGTGCCATCTTCCTCCATCCAGTCGTCATTGCGTTCGCCATTGGGATTGCCGAGGATACCAACCAACGTCTCGCCACAGCGACAATCTCCCAACAAGTAATCGATATTGAAAACGCATTTGTTTTTTCCGCTTCGTACAAGCATTTCGAGCTGCAACTTGGTCGAGGGGTACTCGATAACGATTCGGTTTCCGGCAGTCTGCACGGTGGCATCCGGGGTGCCAGATCCAGTCGTGATGTATCGGGGAACGTCATCAACAAAGAGCTGAACAGGACAGCCACCCATCGCGACCACTTTCTCAGCCTTTTCGACATTTTGAGTAGCAAAAGAAACCTGAATCTTAGGAAGATTGTCATCCTTCACTACCATGCCAGTGGTTACCATGTACTTTCCATGTCTCCCAGCAGGTTCTGTTCGTGCTTGAATCTCAAAGCCAGAGTCCAACGATTTCAAGAATGTGAGTTCCCCCTTTACATGGACATCGTACCTGACGCCGTCGAAGGTGATAATGTGGGGATCTCCATGGCCACGGGCTTTGCACATCTCGCAAACGTTGTCTTCGTCACCCTCAATGGTTGTCACAATCGTCCCGGCTGGTCGTTCGGACGGTGAATCGCAGAAACGACCGTCGTACGCCAAACCCTTCATGGATAACGCGCTTGGGTTGCTTCCAGTGGTGGCAAAAGAATGTGCAACGATTGAGCCCTCCATGTATCCAGCATCACTGTGAAGCTCCACCCTAGAGAATGGTGCGATCACTGTTGGGCGGAATGGCTGACCATCTGCAGTGCTGGTCAAGATGACTTTTTCCTCCGTGTTGAATACAACGACAGTCTTCCTGCCGTCAGTCCATTGGGGCTTAAATCCAGGAATGAAGTCTTGTGTGTTGAAAGTCCCTCCATGGGTCTACACATAAGAAGAAATTGAAGAGAATCCCAATTCAATATGAGTTTGTCAAGAGGGAGGGAACGAACCAACGGCCACAAAGTGTACCTACCATGACAATTACTTTTCTCTTGTTGCTTTGTGTTCGGTTGAAAGCAGTCCGAGCGACATGCTCAAAGAACCCGAAGTCGAGCACTTCTTCTAATGGTTTTCCAATGCGTCTGCCACCCTTGAATTCAATATGACATTCGTCAACAACTCTGTCGATAAAGCTGGGCCTATTCCTTTTGGTTCCAACGACGACGGTGGTGTTCAGTGGATTAGACAACAAGCCTCCAATTGCAAGTCCTCTCTCGATTTCGTGCATAGAGATCTCCGCGTGAGATTTGGTAATGATAGCATAGTTTCCAGTGAACATGGGCATCTTGCAATTATCAGGTAGGGGGAGTGGTTCGGGATCTGGTTCTGTCACAGGATCCGTGGTGTAGTCGCTACAAATTTCCTCATCAGTGCATGACAGCTCAAACGAGTATACACCTTTGTAGTGAGCGTCCCCCCACCAGGTTGGGCAATTGTAAACATTTTCCTGAGTGGTTTCGCTAAAGCTGGAATCGCGGACAAACACATCAACCTTCGCTTTGCCATTGGTACACTCAGCCTTGAAAGTAGAGCTTTCGCCATTGTTTGGATTAACCATTCTGTTGGCGTCGGCACAGACCATCGTTTTCCCACCCTCATCAAAAACCGGAACGATCCAATGGAGCTTTCTATTCCACTGATTGGTGATCGAGAATGTGACAGTGGTTTCTTCTGCTTTTTCAACGGCGATAACTTTGTCTGGCAACGGTTTCACGTCCTCGTCGTTGGTAAGAAGTATTTGACCCGTCAAGCATATATTCTCATAGGTTTCTGGCGTGTAGGCAGTGGGAGCCCACGTTGGAGCTTCGGTAGGACCACAGTATAGATCTCTTTCCATGTGCCTGCCTCTGAGCTCAAGGTTGCTTGCATTGTCTCCAACAGTTGCAAAGGTATCGGCAACAATAACCCCATCAACGTATCCAGCAGATCCATCAACCTCAACTCTGGAAAACGGAGCAACAACTGAGGCCAGAAATGGCAAACCGTCAGCTGAACCCTTCAGAACTACTTTTTCGTCTGTGTTGAAGATGATCAAAAGCCTGTTTCCCGTCTCAGCAGAGCCCCCAATGCAAACTGTGCAGAAGTCTCGAATATCGAAGATACCTCCTCTTGTCTGACGATTGCAGGTACGATCACATATGGTGAGAAAGATAAAGCCCTTCGTTACGAACATTGAGCTCACACTTACCATTACAATAATGTTCTTCATCTTAATCTTGCGGCTCTCGGCGTTCCGGGCGATGTACTCAAAATGCTCAAAGTCAATAACCTTTCGCAAATATGCTCCGATTTGTCTGTAGCCCTTAAAATCCATCAGACACTTGCCGATCAATCTGTACATGTAACTCATGTTTGCATGTTCGGAACCGATCACCATCTTGTTGCCAACTGGGTTGCTCATCGTTCCACCAATGGCAACAGCCTTGTAGAGATTGGAGGCAGAGATTTCAGCATCTCCTCTTGTAATAACACTGTATCGTTTCGTGTTTGCGGGAAGCATACACTTGTATCCAGAATCCGCCTCTTCAGCAGCTTCTTCTTCAGCAATGATCTCAGCTTCGTAGTCAGGACCACAGACTGGAGTGCCATCACAGGACAGCTGAAGCTTGTAAGTGGCTACCCTCGCACCCGAGAAGTTGGGACAATTACGGTAGTTCGTTTCTGGAGAAGCACCGGTGAAAGTACTGTCTCGAACAAAGAGCTCAATTGATGCTTTGCCCCATTGGTCGCACTCGGCAGTGAAGGTTTGGGTGTATCCAGGAGCAACATCGACCATTGCATTCTCCTCGGCACAGACCATGTCCCTGCCATCAGAATCAAATACGGGATAAATGTAGTCAACGTTGGTTTCCAAAAAGCCTTGAGTGATGGAGAACGTAACGTTGGTTGTTCGCGAATCTACAATGGCAATGGTACTGTTAGGATACGGCACAGCATCTTCTCCATCGATTAAGAAGATCTGCGATGAGACACATAGTCTCTCTTCAGTTTCACAATCTTCATCGCTAGTAGCATGGATAGCAGCAGGGAGCGATAGGGCAAATAAAGCAAATGGTAAAATTTTCATCTTAATATTTTGTTTGGGAAAAAGTGAGAGTGTATAGGAACCATCTTTCAGGGATGGGAAGGCGGTCAAAACCAAGATGACCATTCATGACCACGGTACAACTTTTTTCTCTCTGAAATTACATAGGATCACCAAATTCGTATTTGCCTCTGTTGACGGTGTTGCTTTGCTTTTAAGTAAGTGAGCCGCTCGACCCGAACAGTTGTATTGATCATAGTCATAAATGTAATGAAGACTTATGCTTGTATCGCGTCGTTTCGTGGGATTGGAGCACGATCTATGACATTCGTTCCAGTGAACTTTTTAAGACCGCATACAGGATCCCGTACATCTTTCGCTTCAGACACACCACATCCGATTTTTCTTTCTTCCTTGATACGTCATTCCCCTGATGAAATGGGGATCATGTGCGCTATAAATGTTTCAAGGCTTCGCGACAAGATGACCATCAGGCTTAATTGAACATCGACTAATCGTCACACGGAACATAGACTGACATAGACTAGCTTAATAACTCACGAGCAAATAGGGAACGAACTTGGGTGCATTCCGCACCGCGGAAAAAGTCAAAATACCTAGGGCCAAAAGTGAAGTTATCATCATTATGTAAAAGCTACTCAGAGTCATCCATGGCGTACTTTGGTACCAAAGTGAGAACAGTTCTTTGATAGTTCCCAAGAGCTAGAATTCCCGAACTCAACCGCATTGGCAGCCAATGGTTGTGTTTGCCAGTGAAGTGTACTTTCGAACAAATTTATGGTCCGTGACCTACGAATGCAAACCGGACGACCGTACAAGCATAAGGCATCTCGTGTGTGACTTCATCCATCGACTTAAAGCATGATGCGTAGGCTGGATTTGGTGCATTGGCATGTAGCATGATGCGCAGGTTGGGATTGGTGAACTATACCAATGACAAGGATCAAGCGATAGCCAACAGCATTGCATAAACGAACAATTGCGTATTCCTCCTTCGGCACAGTGGGTCTTGAGAAGTAATCGTATTGCTACGACAGCAGCAGTGAGTTTCAACAAAAATCAGTACTACAGATTTGCAGTGCATCCATCTCAGATCTATTGGAAAATGCAGGTATGTTGTTGAAACCATCAATTTGGGCCCAAAAGATCCAGTGTAATGTTATGGCAACAGTTGGTCCCACAATGTTCTTGCATCATTTTCAGTTTCCAAATGACTGCCCTTTGCGGATGTACTATGCTGAGAAACGTAGCTTTGAAGCAGCTTGGTTCAGCTGTCGGTAGATCTCGGCTTGCGGAACCAACCGATCGAATCCACAAAGTTTGCAACAAAATCTTCATTCCTCTTGAACACATTGCCTTCTGCGACATTGTCCATTCTCAAGAATCGGGCCATCCATCGTGCCAACACGTCACCTGAGGTCAATTGGCCATTAATACGGGTTTCGATGAATTTATGCTTCGTAACAAGTCCGGATAATGCATCAACAGTGTAATCCGATGCCAGTTCAATCTTGAGGGGAACGCCTGGTAAGTTGTTGTTCGAGTTTGAACCTCGAGTATCTGGCAAAAGTTGGGGTGGTGGTAAACGAAAGTGGAACTCCAGAAACAACCGGACCGATCCTTCTGCCGTCAATTCCACTCGAGGAGGAACTTGTTTTTCGAGCACCAACAGCTTTTGAGCGATCGACTGCCGACTTCCCGACAGAATAGTTTTGAATACTCGAATGTAAGCTTTTCTGCCCATCAGTAGAGTCTCTCCAACATATCCACTCAGCTCAACGTTGTCTTGCAGAAAGCCAGCACCTGGTGGGAGGGCATTTTCCGACTTGTCATCGAACAAGTTTTTGCTTTCCTTCAGTAGGCTCGACATCAAATAATATATGTTGGCCGCCGCGGATTCAGAGATTTCACTCATCTCGCCGTTGGAGGTTGTCGTAGCAGTACCCTTGGTCGGTCGAAAGAAATTTCCGCTACTCTGTTGTAATAATCGGTCTGCCAGAAGTTCTCCCATATTGACACCGCCCGCGGTTCCACGAGGACTTCTCTCGACAGCACCCACCAAGTTCTTGATGAGAAAGTTGCCATCCAAAACGAGATTACCATCGGTGGACTTTGCCTGAAAGTCAAGTTGTTGTATCTTTTCGACTATCGGTCTATTTACTGTCTGGTTGAGGCTGTACATGTCTCGGCCCTTAATGTTCCAAAGAGGATTGGTAGCAGTGTAGTCAATGGCCAAACTGCGATTCCTCCAGTCCAAGACGGAAGATTGCGTCACCGTCCAAGTCTGTCCCATTCCTCGTCGGGCCAAGGATAGACTTTTGTAAAAGTTGGCTATCGATTCGCGTCCCGTCATGAGGATGGTTCCGTCCAAGGCAGCAAATGTGGCATTTGGTGCAAACAAGTCCTTTGTCGTTGTAGATTTCGCTCCATCCGTTCCTTCCAGCATTGGAATACCTTGTTGGAAGAAGGTTACAAGGCACTCATGAGCTGCAACATAGTCTTTCCATTCACGGTCACCGGGAAGAGGAATCTTTGTTGCATTATTGCTGGAGGAAGAGTTGGTGGAGGTGTTATTATTCTGGATCCAGCCGTGAATACTCTGGATATCGTCCACCGAATAGATTGGAGGAGGTTCCAATGGTGACTCCTTGGATCGCGTATTGGAGGATGCGGCAGTTGCTGCGGCCTGTTCCAAGATACCATCGCGCAAGTCTTTCCAAACATTATTGCCACCGTTGTCAAACAGTGGCGGCAATCGCGGTGCTCTCTGCAAGTTGTCTTGAATCGTTGCCAACGCTCGCCCGATTTCAGGTCCATTGATACTTCTTCCATTCCAGGTAACATTTCGCAATCGATGCGTCTGCACTAATCCAGAAGTTGAATTCAGTATAAATTCCGAAAGACCTTCCAACTGCGCCATGTCACTAGTCGTTGATCCAGCGGAAGGGAGTAGTGGGACCTTTGTTTTCCAAGGAATCCGAATGCTATTTAGAGTGTCCGCTTGCAATGCCAATTGGCATCGTACGGTTTGGATAGGATCCTCGCTTTCCTCTTTCGTTTGTCTTGGGTTGCGACCTCCTCCTGGCATCGATACTAAGAGCGATCTAGCTTGTCTTGCCGCCGAGGTGGCCAACACCAAGACATCCGACAAGGAGATCAATTCCTCTCTGGATTGGAGCAAGGTGATTTCTCCTTGCTTCGAATTCGGAACGAGAACAGTCAACTTCACATCTTTTTCATATACTTTGTTGGCAGACGTAGTCGTCAACGGACGTATCAACGTCGACGGTAGCTGTTCCTTCAAGTTTCTAAGGGTTTCGTCAACCTTGCGAAATCGATCGAAGTCCTCCGGACGGTGGAGTCCCTCGACCAAAGACGACAAGAGTTGCGATTCTCTTGCTGGTAAGAATGTCTTTCGCCTTCTGGAGGATACTGTAGATAAGGGAAAACTAGTGGAAAACGCAGAGCAGGAGAAGCTTGATCCAATCAGAAGGAACGAAACCAAACACCACGACGACCGGTTTCGAAAGTTGGTGGTTCGAGTTGTAGTCATCTCTTATAGTACTGCGTTGGATAAGAGGCCAATGGGGTATAGCATCCCTTTTCAAAAAACTATGCCGCACAAACAATGTTCCTTCCACACGAGTGGTTGTGATACAAATGGAACAAGAGAAGAGTCCAACACGAGTGGATTTGACATCACAACAATCTCTCAAGAAAGATCCTTGTCGAAATTACTTTGGGGGCACGCTCCCTGGTATCCCCCTCAAATTCCCCTTCAAAAAGGATGTTTCATTCCCTCCACCACCCAGGATGCGAAAGGAATTTTTTTGTCCCTTCGCCAAGAATGCGAAACCTTCTTCACCCGGAAAACTCTCACAAAGAGTGAGGATCAAATGACGCCCTCTGCTGTTGTCGTAGCAATTTGTAGTATGAGCCCCAAGAAGCAATTTCATGAGCCAATTCTTTTTCAAACTTCTCTTTTTTCAAGTGTCATAATAGACTTTCACCAAGACATTACTGGGTCACAGTTCCTGGTGTCAGGTTCGCTTTTTGGACTGTTTGGGGCGCGACGAGAGTTGCAGTGATAATATGTTGATAGAATGATAAAATCGAGTGCAAACTGCTTTGGGGATTATTTTCGGGGTGTCCATAGTTCCCCCGTTTAAAGAAATCCCCTTTGCGTCGACAAACGAATCTTGTGGCAAACCTAAAAGGGCGACATGGATGCTCAATCCAGAATATTAAAGTAAAAATGCTGTTTCTACCTTTAAGTGCTGTCATGTACAATGCTCTTGTTGTAGAGTGGTTCCACCAGGCTATAGCAGTAGCAAGAAACTGACCAACTCTTCTGCTGAACCAACAGCTTCTATAGTCAGCCAGCTTTGTTTGTTCCGTTTTTTTGCGCCAACGAATTCACTTCTTCTGTTTTGTGAAAAGGTCGTTGCTGCTCCAGCGTCCGCTGTTCCTGTTTGAGCTCCTTGCACAATACTGTCGAACGAATCAAAAACCGCATTCAGAGCAGACGAGTCACACCGTCTCAAGACTCGCCATATACGAACCCAAACGAACTTTTGGCGATTTCTGAACTATAGCTCACTCTATTCCATCCATGTATTATATTTTTACATCGTTAGTGGACTATTAGATTGTTATTTAGTGGACTATTAGGGCCATTCGATACACACACAATCACTGTGGTCGTGACAAAACCCTGCAAGAGTCTCCCTTCCAGGAGCGTCGCTGAAGCACACAACAAGCAACACCCTTCTTGAAGTTATAGTCCATGGGGTACTATATAGTGTATAGGCTAGCGGTAGCAAGAAGCCGACCAACTCTTCTGCTGAACCAACAGCTTCTATAGTCAGCCAGTTTTGTTTGTTCCGTTTTTGTACCAACGAATTCACTTCTTCTGTTTTGTGAAAAGGTCGCTGCAACATACCGTAATGATGAGGACTCTCATAATTAAATATTTCGCAAGTCGAGAACATGATACACGTTTCCAACGGATAGCCGTTATTAGTGTCGATCATGCCGGCTCTCTCAATCTGATTTGGCGAGTTCGAGCTCCATAGATCAACAGGATCAAAATCCTGAAAAAGTCCATCCGAACACCAAAGCCGAAAACTCGGGAATCCACATTTCTGCATTTTAAGATTCCGTCAAGCTCTTTTTTTCGAGGAATCTGAAGACTCCAGAA
>JAAMXS010000105.1:0-10835 GCA_019693525.1 Cylindrotheca fusiformis | reverse complement strand
GAGGGGTGGGTTCGGTGACATCTTTCTTCGATTTAGCCTCTCTGAAGATGGCCCTGACATTCCCGTCTGGTTTCTCGACTTCCCTCACTTTCAACTCATTCAGAGCATTGAAGGCATTCAGCTGCTCCATGATTGTTGTAGCCAAAATTCTGGTCAGATGCGGCTCCTTTTGAATCCTGCCTGTCTTCCACTCCACGATGGCTTTTGCAAGGACACCATTCAATCGTCTCTCATTTTTGGGAGTAAGCAATGCTCTCTTTCTCCCTAGATACTTAAGAGTTGCGGGATCCTCACCATGAAGTGCGTATAGCAGAGGGAGGCCCAAACGCTGAGAGAGAACGGAACGAAGTCTTTTGTCGAGCACACGAGAATCCATGGCGTGGAGGCGGAGCAAATATGAGGGAGATATTCTTCATCAACAATGCGATGGTGGGGTACTGGGTCGAAATCGCACCCAGCATACTATTACTGCCTGGCGTGTCGTCCGTTGAGAGACTTAAGAAGCTGACCTTGAGACTCGTTGAAAACCAGTCAACCAGCTCCAAAACGTCAATTCACGTAAGAATGGGAGTTCTTTCTAACACACACACACACAAACTGTCCCAACGCAACTGTACAAACAAACTATTACATCGTGGATTACGTTGCAAAAGCATGTTCATTTTTTACTCCTCAAAAGCTTTGCAGTTTTGTTACTCATTTTTCCTTTAGCAAACAATTGTTCTACTTTGGTGGTGGGCTCCCAGTTGCCCCTTCTTTGGTCGCCTTTCTTTGTCGTGAATTAGCGGCGGAACGATCCATTACTTCAATCAATCCCTCAAATAGTCCTGTGGGCCTTACAGTCCAACCTTTTTTATCTAAATCACAGAGAAATTCTTTCAGCTGTTCTATCATTCTGGGTGCGGGATCATTGTCCAACTTCTTCCATTGCTCAGAACACTCATCCAATTTGAATAATAATAATCCAACGTTGATTTCATCCGTCACTTCCTTGGGTCGACAGATCTTGTGAACATAAAAAATCAACTGTCCCAACGCGAACCAGTCATGCCAAGTCAAAATTGGATTTCCTCCTTCTCCCTTACGATACCCGTCGTCTAGCCTTGCGCGATATCCTGTAGGATACTTTGTTGACGAATCACCAATCTTCCCTCCAAAATCAAAGTCAATCAACCAGCCTTCGTTTTCCTTCTCTCCAAACACAGTGTTGAAAGCCCGAATGTCGCCATGTACAAATCCGGTGCTATGTAGCTTTTGAAGTTGATTAATGATCGGCACAAAATCTCTTGGTTTCTTTGCTATATGGGATCCGGGTCGGTACGGCACAGCAATGATCATCAGCAACACATTATTTTTCGGGTGGAACCAAAATTCACCATCACTATTGCTGATGATGGTGCTGGAAACATTGGATTCGCCATCGGGAACTTCAAATTGCCCAGCATTAGCCGCATTTTTCCAAAAGTTGGCATCTTTCGAGTCCAGGAAGGGCCTTTTCGACTTGCCGCCAGTCCCTTTCAACTTGGTGACGGTGTCGGTACTTTCAAAGTTGGTGCCGGTACTTTCCAAGTTGGTGGTGTCGGTCCCTTCCAAGTTGGTGCCGGTACTTTCCAAGTTGGTGGTGTCGGTCCCTTCCAAGTTGGTGCCAGTACTTTCCAAGTTGGTGGTGTCGGTCCCTTCCAAGTTGGTTTGGGTACTTTCCAAGTTGGTGTCGATCCCTTCCAAGTTGGTGGTGCCGATACTTTCCAAGTTGGTGGTGTTGGTACTTGGAAAGTTGGTGCCGGTACTTTCCAAGTTCGTGGTACCGGTCGCTTCCAAATTGGTCCTGGTATCTTTTCCAGTTGTTAGTTTCAAAACCGGATTCTTCTCCACATTGCCGATAATACTGTTGCATGCTTTGCTCAAATAGACAACTGGGGACCGGTCGGTCTGGCGGAAGCGATGATCGTAGCACCGAAGCACCTGTTGGGTGTGTGGAGAATTCAAAAAAGAAAATGTAAGAAGGGAACATCACCATTCAGCGTTTTGAGTTTTCACCAATGCAAATAACGTTCAGTTACCATATAGCTGTCGGGGCTGTTGCGAATTTTACAGCAGTTAGAGCTGAAGTACTCATAACCGTCGTCCGCTTGTTCACCCGAGTTGTCTCTCCAACTTTGAAAATCAGCAGTGACCCGCAGCAATCGACCGAACATTTTCGAAGCATCCTCTACCTTCTTCGACTCTGCGTGCCATAGAAGTGACAATCGAAAATCCTTAGTGCTCTTTCGAGGACAGCAGAGAAATACACCGATCCGGAAGTCACAGTCTTCTCTTAGGTTCTTTGCACAGGCCACGACAGCCAGGAGCAGAGGTTTTTCAAATCGAGCATATCGTTTTAGGTTTGGGGATTCTTGAAGCATAAAATGGATACACTGTCCACACTGGTTCAACTTCTTCCACCAGCAACCAATGCCTTCGAGCCCAAACTCGATGACAGTTAAAGGGGTGGATTCTCTTTTGGTTGTCGTTGAATCAGCCTCGCTGAAGATCATATCGATCTTCCCGCAACTTATATCTCCTTCCACGTGTACCTTTTCAAACGCATTGAACAAGTTCTGTTGCTTGTTGATATTCTCAGCCAAGGAAGTGGTAAGATCTTTCTCGTTACTGCCTTTGCTCCAATCGTTTTCAACGGTCTGTTTGAAGACGTCGTCCAATTTTCCCTCTAGTCCATCATCGAGCGTTACTCTATTTTTCCCCAAATATCTTAGCGAGCTGGGATCTGTATTGTGAAACGCGCATACCAGAGGGGGGCCAAGACGATTGGCAAGGATGGAACGAATTCTTGTATTGAGCATATCATCATAACCGTTTTCGCCTATGGAGGATGAACTCGGGGTGGCATCTGAGCTATTCTTGCGAGCTTTATTGCTGGGGACAGGTGAATCCTGCTCGTCCCATGTACGATCGCGACTTGTCATGTGTTGCGGTGGAGCGAAGATTGCTCTTCATTCTGTTTTGGGGTGTGATGCTTTTGCATGCGATGAGTTCGGTGTATGTCATCGTCATTCTGCGCGAAAACCGTGCGACAGGTGCCCTTGTGATGGTTGCGCTAAGCTTGTTATATCAACTACAGTATGCAAACTATCTAGTTAAAAACTTCATAGTAAATTACGTGATTACTACAAACTATCGTAAGCCTACGCCGTGCATAGCAAAGCGACTCTAATGTCATAAGGAAGGACGCAGATGTAGTCTCTACTAGAAATCAAGCATTCTTAGAGTTTGTGTATCACATCTTATACTGCTATTGCTTACTCTAGGCCCAATACGGCTCTGGCAAGTCTTTCAGATCCTCCACAAAGTTCACCACACGTCCATACCCTCGGGGATGAAAATCCCGAAGCTTAATTCGCAAATTGGGCATTGCCTGTTCCACTGCCGTTTGGATGTCATTTAACACATCAAGCTTGGCATTATCATTACCACAATAAATGTTGACATCGAGCTGGACTCTTCCGTCCCAAACAAAAATGATCATTCCATCATTCTCCCAAATGGCCAACTGTACGATTCCATCACCGACAGAGTCAAATGTAGCAGTAAACGGATCCTTACTGCTGCCCATGAGGTCGGATGACGACAAGACCTTCAAGAAGCCATCGTTGATTTCTTCGACGGTCAGCTTTTTCTGACGTCCTCTGACAACGTTCGTATACTGACTAATGGACTGAATTCCAATAGGCCGTTGCGTCTTGTATTGTTCCAATGATGAGTTTTTACGATGTTGGAAATCTTCCGGCGTGAAAAATTTCAATCCAGCGTCGTCCTTCACAATGTAGGTTGGTTCGGCCTTCCAGGAACCACCAAAAATATTCCGAATCTCCAACGATAGTACTTCGCCGTCTGCTGCCCTTTCCTCCATAGAAGATACGACAGATTTCAAATGCTCAATAAAATATTCGTCACCCGAGGAAGCCACGGCAAGTTCCAGACTACTTTCCGTAGTGTTCAACAAGACATGCGCACGAAAGACTGGATCCAATCGTGTAATCCTGGTCCGAATGCGATCCACAACCGATCGCTTCCATAGTTCCGTCTTCGAATCAATCATTGCCACGGCGTACACATTCTGTTCCAAATACAAATTGTCGCTCATCATGTCCACGATGTCCTCCATTGCAATGGTTGCTGCTGGATCTACCACTACCATCTGAATCTTCTCCGTCTCCTTCTTCTTCTTCTGACCAATTTCAGTTTCCAACTTTTCACTCGCAGCCGACGTCGAGCAGTGTTGGATCTCTTCGATCGAGTTCTGTTTTTTGTTGGTACTACTACTAATCGAGCAAGCGTACAAGGGAATAACGGCGCTCACTTTGTCGCTCTGCTGTTCTAGAACTGGAATGCTCTTGCAAGGTTCGTTCTCAGTGCCACAAAGAATAGCAACGACATAGCTCTCGTTGCGCTGAACCAATCCCAAACTACCCTCCAAGGCAATCTCCATCACGCTATCAGGACTAGCGGAAGCTCGAACGGGCCCATCATTCTGATTACTATTGCTGCTGCATTTTTTGGTGATTTGAGGTCCATGACTTTTTGCATCTTCCCTCCATGTGCTGACACCAAACATTCCACCAGTGACAATTCGAAAGGATGACGTGTTGCTCGTATCTCCACCGACCGACTTTACCACAGCCGTCTTGACAGCCTCAAACTTTTCGAACGAACTCCACAAGAGAATATCAAATCCACAGTATTTCTTGTCGGCATTGAGATGAACTGTCAAATATCCTTCCTGAAAGACCGTCACAAAGGACGACTCGGCAATTTTATTATTTGTCGACGAGATGACATGCATACCCTGTTTCTTCAATGCCTTTTCAATAGCCTTTTTCACCTTTGATGGAGATGCTAGTTGTTTGCTGGTCAATTCTTCAGCTTCCAATGCCATAAAGATACCAGGACTATTACTCTCTTGATGATGACTCTCCGTATCCGCCGTCGCTTCGTCGTCCGGGTTCTTGCAAAGTTTGTGAAATGTACTAGATGGATTGTGACGGTAATCATGGACAAAACGAAATTGATGATCCGTCTTTAATAGAGAATCTTCCACGAGCACATTTTCAACCTTGTGATCCGTCAGTTCTTGGTTTAACAAGCTGACATCGTTGCTCGCAAAGACGAATCCTTGATCTCCCAACTTGGGAATGTTGTAAAATTGATAATACAAGGCATATTCAAAGACATCGCTGACCTTCTTAAAGAACCTGTGTGGATCAAGAAGAAGAACAAATTGGGGTATTGATGGTGAGGTTGGTTTTTCGCCGTATCAACGAGTTTTGGCATACTATCCGCAAAAACACTACGTACAATTCGTTCATGGCAAAGATTCCACCGGGTCGCAACAATAGGGATAATGCTCCTACGACATCCAATTCATTCGATACGGTCAATGCAAAAATTGTATCCGACAAATCGACAAGGACCAAATCAAAGGATCCAAAATAATCTGTCGGTAACATGAACAATGTCTTGGAGGCATCACCATACCACCATTGGACTTTTTCATTATGATAATGGGTTGGTGCACCAAAATGTTTAAATGCCAATCGTGCCACATGTTGATCCAATTCCAATCCAACGACAAGTTCCAAGGATGGATGATATTTCACAATTTCATTCAAAAGACCATTGTCACCAGCTCCCACAAACAAAACACGTTTAATATCTTCCGAAAGATACTTGGCAGCCTTGTGAACTTGAACTTCATGATAATACGGCCAATAGGAATGACACATTTGAAAAATCGTATCGAGATTAAAGCACATGTCACCCGTTTGTGGATCCCTATAATGTTCAATCAATTGATATTGCGATTTAAAAGATTGGACACCTTCGTAATGTTCCGTCGCATAGACAAGTGTTTCGGCTTGATACAAGACACGACGGAAATCATCCAAATGATCCACAACTGCAGTTTCTTCGGGCAATATATACTTTGATGATGAAGTAGTATTGTCGTCATCGTCGTCATCATCATCAAAATCTTCCAAGGAATAATACGAATAGTCAATTTCAGGTTCCCAGTATTCTTGTTCGGCTAGTTGTATCGCCAATGTCATGGCTTTGGTCAATACGTCATGATATTTCAAAATGGCATCCAGTTCCGATTGGGGAAGTAGTCCCGACTTGACATTGGATGCTGCTGCCTGTGCAAGAGTTGTTGTTTTGTATTGTTCAAGACGTTCCAAATGTTCCTTTAAGAATCTTGGTCCACCAAAGTAGGATCCAAAGATTGGTATTTGATCAAAGATCCAAACGGCCGACAGATTTTCAATACTGTCATCATTGTCGTCGTCGCTTTCTTTTATAATATCCACACTAAAGAGTGGTGTTAAACCGATACCACCAAAATGAAATCGTTGTGGATAATTTTCAATGATACCCAAATCACGAAAAATTTCTGGTGTACCAATCATTTCGGGATCATCACCACAATCCAAACATCGATCAAAGGATAAGAATAATTCATCATCATTTTTTCGAATGGATGTAGTTGTAAATACTTGAAATCCTCCGCTACCATGAAAGGATGTAGTTTCCGTATTTACATTTTCATTGTCATGACGGAGTAAATCATAAATCGGTGTTAGGAATTTATCCCAACCTCGACTCGTCGCAATGGCCATGGCCAATACATCATCATCATCATTGTCGGTTGGATCCAAACAATCATCAGCTCCCCAAAAGGATGTGGCACCTTCTGGTGGTAATACATTATCTTCATCAATATCTGGATCGTATAACATCTCTTCCAATAATTGTTTACCCATTTCGGACCATAATCCTGGCAAATGATGCAATTCCAAAGATTGAATGTAGGTAACGTATGGTGCAAATTTCGATTCTTTTCCAAGTTGTATTTCGTTCCACAACAATTCCTTCAAAGCACAAACATCATCATGGAAAGTATAATCGTCATCATCCGAATCGTCGTCATCGTCTCGTTTTACCTTGAGATAGGCATCGGGTGGAATTTTCATCAAGAGTTCTCCCTCATCCATATCTTGAGTTGCAAACATACCCAAAAGATGAATGTCATTGTCATTATTGACACGACGAACTTGTAATTTTGGATTGATATACAAATCTAGAAATTGTTCCTGAAACCGTACAAGTAGGGATCGTGCAGCTTGTAGGGATGTATCATCCTCAACAGCAGCATTGGGACTTGTTGTACATGTATTGCTACTGCTGGACGACGATGACGCATCACAGACTTGTTCTTCAGATGATGCTTTAACACAACAACAACAACAATAGAAGAAACATAGTAGGAGTGTCGATAGAGACACTCGTCGTATTAGTCTCATGATTGTTGTTTGTTTTGTCCTACCAATAATAATAGCTTGAAGAATCTATGATGTGCATCTTCTCTACATGCTTTTTGTCATTTTTATTAGATTGGCCAAAAAACACGCGCGCCCTTCATCAAAAGGAGAAGAAGGAGCACACTGACTCGTTGGACTAAATGTTCCGAAAAGGATTAGTTCGACTCCTACAGCTACTTACCACTCTCTTGCAAAAAAGAGAAGATGCTTTTTTCATGGGTTACCTTTTATAATAGAACAAACAAAATTGAATGCACTTTTGCAAAAATAGTCCAAAAACAAGATCAGCTTTGCCCATTATATTTTAGTAGCTAGGATGATTTATTAGTAGATTTATTCTTTCTCTTGGCCGCTTGGGCAGCAATTTCTTCCATCAATGAACTCTTTCGTGGCAACATTTCCTTCTTTTGTGGACGCTTGGAGGTAGTCAATTCTGCCAAAAAACTTGGACGAGCTTGTTGTTTCGATTTGGAGGATGATGTTGTTGCTGCTTCCGAGTTTTCCTTTTTCGGTGCTGGTGCTGGTGCACATGATGCAGGATCACTCGTCGTTTCATATTCTGGATTGGCAATATTCGAAGGATATCCATAATCATTCAAATAATAATTCAATTTTTGATCCGCCTTGACGGGACATTTGAGTCCATCACATCCACAACAGTAGATCCCATTATTATTCTCAAATGATGTACATTCGTGTTGCGATACATGATGTTGATAGGACAATAAATGATCCTTCAGGGTTTGTCGTAATATACAATACCAATTCCATTTTCGTTTCGTCAATGCATCCTTGGCATTCCTCCATTTCTTCGTCGCAATGGGATACAAAAATGCTTGTAATGCTCTCCGTTCTGTCAATGTCAATCCAGTCACACGACGTTGTTCCAAATTGGATGGATGGGCCCGTTGAATAAAATCTGGATCCATCCGTAACAATGTTAAAATGTTCGTCCGACTAAACTTTAACAAGAACGGTTTGGGAATATACTGTCCAGTTGGTGTTTTCGTTTCCAACCATTCTTCGACGCTTCGTTGACGTATATTCACTGGCATGTGTTTCCAAACCTGTCGTAATGCTTTTTGATTTTCTTCCATATTATCATCATCAAATGCATTTTCCATTCGTTCCTGTTCTTGAAGGTATTCATCCGTCAATTCCAATGCACGCATATATTTTTCCATCTTTTGTTCCAATACAAAATAATCTTGACGCAACTTGGCTTGAATTTTAGGATCGACATGGGTTGCTTGAGAATGACCAATCGCTTGCATTTCCAATGCAATTTTGGATACCTGCATCTTCGCTTCGGCATACGGAATGTCCTCCGCAATGGTAATACCAGCTTGATTCAATTGTTGTTCCAATCGTTTTTGTCGATTTTGAGCGTCTTGTAATTCTTGCAATACCCTTGCCAATTCTTCTTGTTCCTTCTTATTCTTATTTTCAGCAATAGTATTGTTATTTGTTGCCGCCAATCGTCGTCGCAATCGTTGAATGGATAAATCTCGACATGATAATGTAGACATGACCGATATCGATGTCTTGGCATCATCATCACCACGGACAGTAGTTGTTTTTTTCCGTCGACTACTATTCGGAAGTGCATTCTCCTTTTTAATGGTTGCCATTAAATTCGACATACCCTGATCAAAACCAGATGATCGTATCGATGCTCTAGCTTTCATCCGTGATGATGAAGTAGTAAGACTACCGCTGCTCGATGTCGTCGTTCCAGCTTCAGATGGTGATGATAATGATGATGATTTGACAACCACCACTTTTTTTCGAGTCTGTTGTGTTTGTTCTGGTGATGACTTTGACAAAAGTGAGCTCTTTCGTTCTTGTTGTTGTTGTGGCCACCATGTCAATTCCAAACCAAACAAGAATGCCGAAATTTCTCTGTCGGATAGGATTGCATCTTCTTTCATACTTTTTCGTATTTCCGAAATGGATGTTAATGATTTGTTTTGAATCATCGATTTGTACATTTCCAACATGGTTTCAATGGTGGATTCATCATGGCCGCTGCGGTGGCGGACACTCTGATGCTCTTTGTTCGGTACATTCGGCGGCAAGGATTGTTGTCCATTATTGTCCGTTGGAATCGGCTTCTTTGATTCTTCTTGAAAGGGGGATAATAATTGAGAGGTTTGCAGTGATTTCGGTGATGAAGAGGATTCGATGGTGGTAGTACTAGTCGTTTCTCCTTTTTTCATCACTACTGTAGAAGCTTGCTCGTCCTGTGGAGATTGCACAGACCGTTTGTTGGTGCTATTGCCATTCGGCTGTCGGTCATCAGGCAAGGATCGTTGTCCGTTTTCAGTCGAAATCGGCTTTGATTCTTCTTGAAAAGGGGACAATTGAGAGGTTTGCAGTGATGATTTCGGTAATGTAGTAGAGGATTCAATGGTAGTAGTAGTTGTTTCTCCTTCCTTCAGTGATGCTGCAGACGTTTGCTCGTCCACGAGTAATTGCACTGACGGTTTGGTGGTGCTAGTACTACTACTGCTACTCCTCCTGGTAGGGGATGCTGACAATGATGCCTCTGTCTTGGACGGTGCTGCGCTCGATACTGGTGGTGAGGATTCCGTTGAAACTGGATCCGCCATCACAGTCGGATGTGATCTTTTTTCTGTTGATTCAAATTTTGCCCGCAATTTCAATATGGATGAATGTTGTGACTTTCGTATCCGAAACGATGGTGTTGTTGTTGTTGTTGTCTGTCCGTCATTCTCCACTGATGAAGGCCTTATTTCTGTTGATCGTGCTGCCGGCTGTGATTCATTATTGTTTGGACCATTATTAGGAGTCGCAGGTGATGAATGCTGTTGTTGTTGTTGTGGTTCCCTTCGTACTGATGTTGATTCGGTTCCTCCCTCAAGCTGGTCCATATGAGGTCTCCGTTCTTGCTGCTGCAGTGTGTCGCTGGCTGGTACTACCTTCCAAGAACTTTGTCGTTGCCGCTGTTGCTGTGGTGGTGGTGATGGTGAACAATCAGAGGGCTCAGAGGTATGATCCGAACTATCAGCGATGAGCTTGGATGCTTCATCATGATCTGATGAAGCCACAGGAGGAGGAAGCAATAAGGATGGATCTCCTGAAATTATTATATCATCTTCTTCTTGTATTGACAATGACTCGGAAAGACCAATCGAGGGAGATTCGGAAATACTTCCGGAAGGAAATTGTGGCACCTCTGTGATCGGATGGTGCCTTTTCTCTCTATACCCAGCAGCAGCAACAGCAGCAGCTGCTGCTGCTCCACCATGATGTTGATCCACACTGAAGGATGCTGTGGACGAAGAAGAGGCTGTCGTTGTGATGGTCGATTCTTCCAAAAACCCCTGTTTGTTGATTCTCATTTCTTTCATTTTGCGCTTATTGGAATTATTAGAAATGATTTGTTGTTGTTGTTGTTGTCTGTTACCGTTGTTGTTGTTTTGTTTTTTTCTCTTGGAA
>JAAMXS010000100.1:0-10596 GCA_019693525.1 Cylindrotheca fusiformis | reverse complement strand
CCCTCTTCAACTTCTTCCAGTCGTCTCTGTCGGCCTTGGTCACCCTTGAGGTGAGGAAGGAGATGGCCACCTGAATATCCGGTCGGGCTCTCCTTGATACAAATAGTAGCTTCGCCGTGATGCTGTGTAGTAGTTTTCGATCGTCTTCATCTAGCTTTTCGGCATTCTTATTTACTCTAAACAGATGGTTTGCCGCTGGAGTGACCGCTCTCCTTGAACAGTCCTCGGTGAAATCATTGATGGCCTCCATTAAATAATCTTTCATCAGTATTTTTACCTCACCGTTCTTCATAAATTCGATATCCATGCCAATGTACGTGTGTTTTGGTCCACGCGTAACGGTCATTTTTCCATATCGCTCCTCAATTTTTTCAACTAGCGATTCGACTACTTCCTTCTTTTCGTGTGATATTTTCAGATCATCCACATACCAACATACCGTACATTGTTTACCATCGGGCATCGTCTTGTTTGCCACGCATGGATCGTATGGGTTGACAACGAATCCTTCTTCCACCAAGGTGGATGTCAGCAACTTCCACCATAGCATTGCACTTTGCATACACCCATATAGGGCCTTTAACAGTTGCACATATAGTCTCTTTTTTCCGTATTTGTTGATGTGCACGTGTGGTCCATATTTTTCCGGGTTGGTCTCTACCATGTAATCCACCATGTCGTCGTCAAACATCACTCCTTCGGTTTTATCGGGGTGTGGAGTGACTTCTTCTACGTCGGTGACGAGGGTCTCCTTTGCCCGCTCCTTCTTTTGACGTGCTTGTTCTCGTTTCTTTTGTCGCAAACCTCGCGCTGTGTAGGTGTTGCGGGCTTCGATCCTGTTTGCCAGTCCTTTGCGGTACTTGGAACTCAGTGATTCCTTTGTGAGCAGTCGGCCGTCCCCGGCGTCATCCGGTTCCTCCACTTCTGATACTGTCTCGATAATTTGTCTTTGCCCCAGCGGCGTTGCTAGGTGAATGTTTCCGTCTTCTTCGTCTTCTTCTTCATCCTCTTCTTCACTTTCTTCCTCGGACTCATGTTCGTCCAGTAAAATTTCAACATCCTCGTTTTCTTGTTCTTCCTCTTCTTCTATGCTTTCATCGTCCTCTTCCTCTGTTTCTTCTTCCTCATCCTCGTCTAGTAGGTAGTCGACGTCGTCGTCTTCCTCGTCATCTTCATTTGTTTCATTTTCCTCCTCATCGTCGTGTATTTCCGCTCCTTCGGGGGCTGTCGCAGCGAGCGGCAGGCCCCGATCTGGGTCGGCGATGGGGAGATTGGGGGCCCATTCGAAAAGGAACGGGTCGTCCCGGAGTGCGGCATCCGCCTCAGCATTTGCAAGGGTGTGGACACGTTGGATAACTTCGTCGGTAATGGGCTTCTCGGTCCAACGGCTGCGTTTGATACGGCGGCCCGTTTGAAGGGACAAGAAGTAGTAGGAACCGGAGAGGTTTCCCGTGGCCGTGAGTGCAATGGCCGTGGTGGTGCGTTCGGTCTCGGTGTTGGTGATGGCCGGGTGGTCATGGACTTCACAGTAGGATCCAATGGGGACTCGTAGGTCCACATCAAAATCGACGCGGCGGCCTGTTACCAGGGTGCGAGGACTGAAGTCTTGGGAGATGCCATCGGGGTGTGGCAGCAGGTTCATGGAAATCGCTGCTTGCTTCACAATTTCGCGTTTCAGGAGACGAGGGTACCTCTTGTATGGGAGGCCCGCAACCGTGGTCCGGTTTCTGTCCTTAATCGTCTGGATGGCACGTTCGACATCGGGAACATGTTCATCCGGGGCACAAGTCTCTAAATGTATTTTCTTATTTAACAATTTTAATCGCAGCGGTTCAAATTCATTGTCTGCGTGCATGGTAACCACGCGAAAACCGCGAGCTTTGTAAATTGTACAAACCTCCATCAATTTTGGAAACACATGGTTTTCCATCGCTCGATGAGTGAGCGAATGGATAGTGTGCAACCGAATGTTCCGTGACATGGTAACCAAAAATGGTAAGCCATCGACATAGAACAGGTCCGTCACCAGGGTGACGTCGCGATGGACCGACAGGAGTGTCGGATCGATCGGTATCAATTGATTTGAGGGGACATGTGGAGCTTGCACACGTCGAGTCTTTCCTTTCAGGGCGGCCACATCAGGGCCGTATGCAGTGAGGAAGTTGTTCGCATCTGCAACGGTAATGGTGCAGTTGGGTACTTCCTGGTGCGTGATCATCTTTACAAATCGGGCGTGAGAAGGGCGACCTAGAAGTTCATATAGTCGCTTTGCATCAGCGATCTTCTGTCGTTGCCTTCGGGTGAACATTTCCAAGTTTCGGGCCACGGTAGTCACAAAGTTATACGAATAGGCATTAACAGAGTGATTAGTAGTGTTTAGAGCCATGGGAGTGGCATCATAGTAGTACAGGCCCCGACGACTGGGTAGGAAATGTAGTGGTGCAAGTCCAGGACGATGCACCATCACACCTTCGTATTCATCTGTGTCTTGGGTAACTCGGTAGAGTTCGGCCATAGAGGCCATGGAAAGGACATTTCCGATTCCATTTTCATTTAGCCATACCGTTCCAAAACCGGGTAGTTCTCCCACTTGATTCACTATAGTTGCTCCTCCGTTGGAGTGTACAGTGCAACCCTCTGGCTTGTCCGATTTTCGGATATTCGACAGAAAGTTTGGGTTGGAGAACATGTTTACTGTGGACGCAGAGTCCAACAGTATCCAGTTCGGATCGATGAGGTAGTCTCGAGTGTCAGTGACTGCACAGCATATAGTAGGATCGCTGTCGTCATCTGAGACCAGGGCGTTCATCGTTTCTTCAGTGGGCTCGGTTGCTGGGGTTCCTCCTCTGGGAACGCTCTCGTTGGTGCAACCATCAGCGTAGTGTCCCCATTGTTGACACCTGTAGCACTGGATGTCGGGGAACTCAGTGTTCGCAGCGCCTCGGGCGACTTGGGCAAACGCTAGCTGTTGTCTTGGTTCTTCTTGGGCTCGACTCAGTTGAATTTGAGGAGCCGTCACATGGTTTTCCAATAGAATCCTTGCTTCCTCCAAGGTCTGTGGATAGGGATCAGGGGTCTTCTTCGCCTGAGCCTTGCTGTAGTCATTTGCTAATTCGGCTTGTAGTGCACCGAATCGCCGGGGATCTGCCTGCCTGATGAATATGGCGGCCTTCATGGTCTCCCCTGCTTTCTTGTTTGCCTCAGCCACTTCGTCTTGAGTGTAGAGACGGGTCTTAATCTTCGTCTTAGCTGTTTCCAGGTCCACCGTGCTGCTCACCATCATCATCGCCCGAATAGTAGGGACTTCAAAGAACCCGTCCCCATAGTGGGACATGGCTTGGAAGTGTGACTTGATACTCTTATAGTACTGGGTCACCGACTGTGTAGGTAGCTGCTTGCATGCCAGCAGGTCTCCTAGGCTTGCAATGTAGGTTTGTTGGGCCTGCCGATGTGTTTCAAAACGGTAAGAGATCACTTGGATGATCTTCAGTAGGTCCAACGTCTTGTTTTCTTCCTTGACCTTGTCAAAACCGGGATAGGCCTCCACTTTAGCTCGCATCTTTATGGAGCATTGTCCCCAAATCACTGGGAACAGGGCGGTCTTTCCCGCTTGGTATCCATCTTTTTTCTTTTCATGTTCCACCCACCAATGGTTGTACACAGCATCGATGGTGTTTGTCTCCTTCGCCCCAGGTTCGGCGATGGTGACTTCTTCAAAGTTTCGCAACATCTGTAGGATGTCCGTTTTTCCTTCTCCTCTTGCACTAAACTTAGAGCTTACATACTCGATAAGTTTCTCCAAAGTTTCCTCGAATTGTTCCGCTCCAATCCGTTCCTCATGTGT
This sequence comes from Cylindrotheca fusiformis, assembly GCA_019693525.1. NCBI lineage: Eukaryota > Bacillariophyta > Bacillariophyceae > Bacillariales > Bacillariaceae > Cylindrotheca > Cylindrotheca fusiformis. The sequence continues at coordinate 6,752 of JAAMXS010000100.1, read as the reverse complement.
TTCGAAAACTTTCCCTTCCATCTCCTTGATCGATCCTTTAAAATTAGATCGTCTTGGGGCAGCAGCTTGTCCCCGTCCTCCTCTTCCTCCTCGATTTCTGTTTCGATTTCGACCTCCACCTCTCCCTCCTGGTTGTCGCCCGCCGCTGTTTCCAGTGCCGGGTGTCGTCGGTGGAGTCGGACTAGGAGTCGACATTTCCTTTCTTCCTTATCGGGGCTCCCGTGCTGCACCTCGCCGCCAACACTCTCTTTGCCTTCTTCTTCTTGGGAGGTTCCTCGTAGTCTTCGTCACTTGAAGAGCTTGCGTCACCGTACTCGTCTACTTCTTGGGGGAGTGTGGCCTCGGGATCAGTGTATCTTTTCACGAAGAAACCAACCTTCTCGTCAGGAATGTCCCAGATAGGAAACTCGTCCAATTGGGAGGCTAGTTGGTCGTATTTCCTCACCGCTGACTTGTTTGTTACTCCTTCGTGCACTTGCTCGACCTTGATGATGGTATCGGGCGCCTTTGCGAGTCGGTAGTATTCACCTTGCAGTGGTCGGCAGTTCTCGTACGCTTCTTCCAATTCTTGTTTGGCAATGTGCAACTCTCTCTCGAGATCGGCCACTCTGGTCCTGCACGTTGCCACTTGTGTCTTCTGACCCTTCCTTCTTTCCTCCAATCGTCGTTGCTCAACGTCGTTGGTGGGCGGTCCTTCTGGGTCCCAGATCACTGTCTCTGGATAGCGTCTCTTGATGTACTCGAAGGTTTCGTTGTACATATGGTGTTAAGTAACCCCTTTCAATAGATAATGTTGAAAATCCCGTTGTCCTGTCAGCAGATCGACTCGAATAGAATCAGATCAGTTCAGTGCTGAACAGGGACCGCAGGCTATCAGTGTTCGTTGTATTAAACGACTTGTAAAGTCAATCTAAACAATATTGATTATCTATTGAAAGTGATCAGAGTTGCTCTTGACTCTGCTTTTTCATTTCGTGAGATCCCAACGCAATTTCTCGTGCCTTTCCACGCGAACTTGGTACAACCCTGACACTTTCACAACTGTGCTGGCATTCTTCGCCAGCTGTCACTTCCATATCCTTCTCCTTGAACTTTAGTGCGTACGCACTTAGTTTCTGCCAACTTGTTGATCGGCGCGGTGTCGCATGACGTCACATGTTCCTTGTTCTTGGGAATTCCCAAGAATCTTCGCCCACGTCACGTTTGCCCATTTCGCCGACGTTCGTTCGTTGGTCACGCGTTTGTTCTTTTCCTTTCTCGTAGGGGCTAAAATAGTCAATTCGGGCTGGGACTTACCCACAAGATCCTTTCCTCCAACAAAAACAGCTCCATCAAGGTTAATGTTGAAAAGAAAATTGACTGGCATGGTATTGAAGAGTGCCAGGGAAGATCCTGATGTGTGGTTGACGGATCTGGAACATGTAAAAGGTCAATTGATTGCTGCTGGGTCGAAGATGACTGATGATGAGTTGCTGGAGCATGCACTCAACAGTCTTCCAAAGGAATATGAGTTGATTGTTGCCAAATTGGAGGATCGATTGGGAGACGCGAATGATCCCTTGACGATTGAAGACCTTCGTGAGGCACTCAACTTGAAATATCAGAGAATGGGATATGGAACTGGAGGAAGACGTCAACACAATGTTGGAGAAGATGGTGAAGCGGCATTTTTTGCTGGAGGCTTCAAGGGAAAGTGCAACTCATGTGGCGGTTGGGGTCACAAGGCCAAAGACTGCAAGAAGAACAAGGGCGGCAATGGAAACAATGACGGAAATGGCAATCGCGGTGGAAATGGTCCGCGGTGCTGGAAATGTGGAAAAATCGGGCATGTGAAAAAAATGTGTCCGGAGAATCAGCGAAACCAAGCGAATGTTGCAGTTGAATCAAGCGAATCGAGTGTCGAAGATGTCAGTTTTGTGTCTTATGACGTCAGCACTGTGGAACATTCGTGCCACGTCATGGCAGACATGAAGAACAATGATGACGGGATAATTATGATCGCGGATAGTGGTGCGTCGAACCACATGATAAATACGAAGAAAGGAATGTTTGACTATGTCAAGGTGAACGAACGAATTACAATTGGGAACGGAAAAACACTTAAGGTTGAGATGATTGGAAAACTCCGAGCAATGGTTCTACAAAGGAACGGGGACAGGAAAATGATTCGCTTGAACAATGTGATGTATGTCCCGGAGTTGGCTCCATTTAACCTTTTCAGTGTTCCGCGAGCAATGGATTTGGGATTTAAACTCCGTGGTCATGACAAAGTGATTTCATTGGTTCGTGAAGAGGATGGTTTTTCTCTGGATTTCGACATCCCAATGAAAACAAAATCAAGTTGGTTGGCTACAGTGAAAATGTATCCTGTGGAAGAAAATGTCCGTTTGAAACAGATGGCTTTGTTGCAGGAAGGGAAACCAGTGGAGACCAAGGTTCTACATGAGGTGTTTGGTCACATTGGAGAACATGCAACACGATTGACAGCAGATTACTACAAGCTCAAGAGTACAGGACACTTGGAACCATGTGAGAGTTGCGCTACAGCTAAGGCAAGGCAGAAGAACATGGGACACCCAGCTGAAGAACTGAAGACCAAGGTTGCTGGAGAAAGATTTGGTTTTGATGTGAGTTCTGTGAAGACGAGGAGCATTGGTGGTGCGAAATTCTGGCTGTTAATTGTGGATCATGCAACGGATATGTCGTGGAGTATTTTTTTGAAGGCGAAATCAGAGGTGCCTGAGAAGATGCGACATTTTGTACTGGATATGAGGAGCCAGGGTTTTTCGGTACTGTTTCTGCGCTGTGATAATGCGGGAGAGAACAAAGCGACGCAATCGTTGTTTAAGGAAAAGAACGTGCATCTGAAATTTGAGTTCACGGCTCCGAATACACCACAACATAACGGAAAGGTTGAGCGGAAGTTCGCTACGTTCTATGGTCGCGTTCGTGCTATGTTAAATGCAGCTGGATTTCGAGGAGAATTGCGAGATAAACTTTGGGCCGAATGCGGAAATACAGCAACAATTATCGATGGACTTATGGTCAGCGAACGTACAAAGAAGCCGAGATACACTTCGTTCTTCAACCGTGACAGCGGTCTTGTGAAATATTTAAGGCGCTTCGGAGAAATCGGAATTATGACGAAAAAGGATGGAATACAATCCAAATTGAAGAACAAAGGAGTTCCGGTGATTTTCTTGGGATATGCGGCTGATCATGCACCTGATACTTATCGCGTATTGAACTTGGAAACTAATCGCGTGGTTCTAACTCGCGATGTGCACAAGTGGCTCAATCTATCTTATCATCAGCAATGGAACAGGAAGGGAAATAGGTTGGTGATGTTCAGTGCTGATGAAGATGAGGAAATCGATTTGGATGAAGATGAAAAAGAGGAGGAAAAGGTGCAAGAAGAAGAAGAAGAGGCTGAAAATGAAGAAATTGAAATTGTGTTTGAAAGAGAAGAGGAAGAGCCTGAAGAAAATGCACCTGAACCTAATCCAAGACTTGAGAGAGAACTGGCCAGGTTGCAAGACTACAATGCACCTGGAAACTTGGATGATTTAATTGCTCATGACGAAAATGAAAGGATCTTTACACGTTCTCAAGCAAGGAGAGAAGCTGATGTTGAAGAAGTGGAATCACCTGATTCAAATGAGGTTGGAAACTTGGCAGCTTCTATCTTTGGAAACGATTTTGCTATGGTGGCTAAGACTGAAGTGTTCTTGGAGGATAAACCAGAAGAAAAGAAAGACCAGTTGATGGTGGAAAAGAAACATTTGCTGGAACAATTGGATGAGACAAAATCGAATCATCAGATTTCTGAATTGGAGAAGGAGAAGAAAATCAGGGTGATTGTTGGTTTGTTGAAGGAAGAAATGCCAAAGACATTCAGAGAGGCATGGGATCATCCTGATACTCTGATTAAAAATCGCTGGAGAGAAGCTATCCAAAAGGAATTCAATGACATGAACAAGAGACAAGTTTGGCGTGTGATTGAGAAAATGAAGGTGCCGGAAAATCGTCGTTTGGTTAAATGCAAGTGGGTGTTTGATGTTAAACGTGACGGAAGATTTCGTGTGCGTTTGGTGGCGTGTGGATACACTCAGATTCCAGGAGTGGATTTTCAGAATTCTTTCGCGCCAACAGTTAACAACCCAAGTCGGTGGTTACAAACTTTATCCGTGCTCGCCTTGGCATTGCCATTCTCCGTGCTACTCATCACTGTATTCGTGGTCCTCGGATCCCTGCATCTAAGATGAGCCGCCACATTGACTGGACAGGTCCCGCTGGACTTGCTCTCTTCTAATTCTCCCCGGTATTGTCTGTTCCACTCCATCCTTCCCTATTTTTACCAGAAGCGCACCTGAAACTGTTAGTTATTTTTGGGTAGAATCCTCCTGTGACGACTGACTATTCGGTGTGACATTAACGTTTCACGCGACAAAACACAACTTGGGTTTTCCGAATTGGCTAGTTAAAAATTTCATAGTAGAATATAGGAAACGACATCACGTGGCGTTTGCTTCTGATTTTGTTATTGGTCAACAATTATGACGCGAAAATCATTGACGTGGAAACGGCGTTTTTACTGGGAAATTTGGACGAGGAAATTTTTATGGAAGCACCTGAAGGACTTGGAATTGGTGAAGATGAATGCTTGCAACTACTGAAATCTATCTATGGTCTTGTGCAGGCAGCGAGACAATTCTACAAGTTCTTTATTGCAATCTTGAAGAAGATTGGATTTGAAGTTTCTCTGGCAGATCCATGTCTTTTGATGAGAATGGATGAGAATGGAATTGTATTTTTCGCTGTATGGGTGGATGACTCATTGGTCATTGGACACACAAAGGCAATTGAAAAAGCAATTGAGGATTTGAAGGCAAATGGATTGGTTTTGAAAATCACAAACTCTTTGAAGGACTACTTGAGTTGTGAGATCACGTTTGACAAGTTGAAGAAGAAAGCGTGGATTCATCAGCCACATTTATTGAAGAAGTTGAAGGATAAATTTGGAGAACTGGTGGAGATGATGAGAGAATACAAGACTCCAGGAACTCCAGGATATTCGATTGTACGAAAGCCTGAAGGGATTGAAGGAATTGTTTTGATCTCTGCGGAAGAACAAAAGATTTATCGATCTGGTGTCGGGATGCTTTTGTATCTAATCAAGTATTCGCGACCAGATATTTCGAATGCTGTGAGAGAATTGACAAAGGTTCTTGATGGTGCAAGTGAAGCTGCACTGAAGGAAATGAAATGCGTCATTAAGTATGTTTTGGACTCGGAGAAAAAGGCATTGAAGATTCATCCTACGGTGGAGAATGGTGTTTGGAGAATTTTGGCCTACAGTGACAGTGATTATGCAGGAGATACGGAAACTCGACGAAGTGTCTCAGGTTGGGCAATCTATTTTGCGGGAGTTTTGGTGGCATGGCAATCCAAGGCTCAAAAGTCAGTCACGCTATCAAGTTCTGAGGCCGAATATATTGCACTATCGGAAGTGGCGAAGACAATCAAGTTTATCTACATGATTCTGGTATTTATGAGAATCAAGGTGGAACTTCCGATCATTGTCCGTGTTGATAACAACGGAGCGATTTTTATGGCAGAAAACGTGTCTGTCAGTCCTCGAACGAAACACATTGATGTGCGCTACAAGTTTGTTAACGAATTTGTGGAGGACGGATTTATTCAAATCATATTTGTCCGAAGTGAGGAAAATGACGCGGACTTATTCACGAAGAATCTTGGCGGAGAATTATTCGAGAAGCACTCACAGAAGATGATTGAAGATCGTGGTTAAATCGACAAATACGATCGCAATCAACAGGAAGGGTGTTGGAGTGTCGAATGAATCGTATTGGTCGATCAGGTCGGATCAGATCGGATTGATCGAATCGTGTAGGAGAGTTTTAGAGTATTCGAAGAAGTTCTCTGACTCAGCTCCTTACAAGAACAAGGTACAAGGAGAGAGATGGAGACTATTAGAAGACTGTAGATCTCTATGGAGACGGAAAGAGATCATTAGAGATGAGTAGAAAGATAGATCCAGACAGAGGATCAGAGAGGTAGTTTAGATTAATAAACTCACAATTAGAAGACTGAGTTATTTTCATCTCTACTTTTCTAAGAGTCGAATTACAGACTACTGTGAAGCAAGAGGTTTTCTAACAGGCGTAGCTAGTGCCACGAGCTGTACGTGTGCATTATTGTACGGCTTCACATGGATGAAATCCAAACATTCTTCCGTAAAGTTTCTTAGAGCTTCGAGGTTCTGTCAGTTGGTCATCGAACCCATTAGCCTTTAGCAACCTACATTTTGACCAACTTCTTTTTTACTACCTTTTCATATGTTTTCCCGTACAAAAATGCATTTCCCACGTCTGCGGCGCAAGCATCAAGGTTTTTCATCGAACCCAAAACAAAACCCAATCATATCGCGTTCATTCCAACCACGCCCAAATGCGTATCTTCCTTCGGTGGATCTGTCCAATTTCCTCCAGCGACTAGTCGTGCTTTCCTTTGCAGGTCGAGTTTGACGTCAAAGACAAAATGGTACGGGATCCTTTGATATTCCTTTGGTAGAAATTCCCCATCCTTAACTTTCCTGAACGTCTCGTATTCGTTGATTTGGGTCAATTCCTTCTTCATTGCTTCGGCCCACAAGGTTTTTCTATGTCCTCCAAAATGTTTCGAATCGTATTAGTTATTTTTAGTCAATGGAGTCGTCTGGTTGGTCGTAT
>JAAMXS010000098.1:0-26619 GCA_019693525.1 Cylindrotheca fusiformis | reverse complement strand
CAACGTTTCCATACGACTCTTCACTTCCGTTGTGGAAGTCAATTCGAACAAACTCCTTGTATGCCCCGATGGTGATCTTTTGTCCTGGGTACTTGGAATGCAGATCAATTTCAAACATGGTCTTCAGAGGACTGTTCCGGATCATCACAATTGGAAAGCCACCAATGGTGTCAAGGTTGCCCTGATATTCCAAATTGAACCAGTACTTTGGCCCAGAGGATTCTTCTGGTAATGCATCGCCTTGGAATTCAAAAATGTCGTCGCCGATACGAATGGCTGACGTTTGGATGTAGCTCCAGAAGCGGACGAGTTTGGTTCGGATTTGGACATCAAGACCGAGGCCATCTGCAAAATTCGGGTCCGTGGCAAGCAGGAGATCACACTGGCCATGGTATTCGAAGTGTTCATTCTTCCAGGTGCGGACTGTGTTGAAAACAGTTTAGGGTACGGCAAACGGTATGAGCGAAGCTTAAAGTGGCGACTTTGGGACTATTCGTTTTGACTTACAGTGAGGATCACCGAGACTGCCACTTGCTGGAATCGGAATATCGTTTTCAGACTCTTCTTCTCCGCGATCATCAAGCAGAGGCTCGTTGTAGATGATGTGGTTGGATGTCGTGCTTAAAGCGATTCCTGGTTCCTCTGACTGTTCTTCTATCGGAGGATCAGGATGTTCGTTGAAGGTATTATTGCCGGATGTCGTGCCTAGACCACCCCAAGTATCCTCGGGCTCCTTATTCGGTGGATCACAGAAACGGCCGGCGTACGCCTTGCCACTCATGGAGAGGGCGCTCGGGTTGCTTCCAGTTGTGGCAAAAGAATGTGCAACGATTGACCCCTCCATGAATCCAGCATCACTATGCAGCTCTACTCTGGAAAAAGGTGCGATCACCGATGGACGGAATGGTTGGCCGTCATTAGTTCTGTTCAAAATGACTGTTTCTGTCGTGTTGAACACAACAACAGTATTTCTGTTGTCAGCCTGATGGGGCTTAAACCCAGGAAGGAAATCATGTGTGTCGAAAGTTCCTCCATGGTTCTACGCATAGAAGATAGTTAAGTCCCATGTAAGATTTCGAAGAAGCAAGGAAGTAGGGAAGGAACAATATGACAAAAAACCACACATACCATAACAATCACCGACATCCCGCCTTCTGTTCTGTTGAAAGCATTCTGAGCGACTTGCTCAAAGTGCTGAAAGTCAAGTACTTCTTCCAGTGGCTTTCCGATTAATCTACCACCCTTGAATTCAAAAGGACATTCGTCGACAAGTCTGTCGAGGTAGCTTTTCCCATCTGTCCATTTGGATCCAACAAGAACACTGGTCCTCATTGGGTTTGACAGCAGGCCTCCAATTGCAATCCCGTTCTGGATTTCGTGCATAGAGATCTCCGCATGCGACTTGGTAATGACAGCATATCTTTCGGCAAACATTGGCATCTTGCAATGATCAGGTTCGGGCTCTGGCAACTCTGGTTCTGTCGCAGGAACGGTGGTATAGTCGGTACAGATTTCCTCGTCACTGCATGACAGCTGAAACTCGTATACACCTTTATGGCGAGTGCCCCCCCACCAGCCAGGGCAGTTGTAAACATTTTGTTGAGTGCTTTCGCGAAAGCGAGGCTCGCGGACATATAGAACAACCTTCGCCGTGCCATTGTAACACTTAGCAGTGAAGGTGGACCTTTCGCCATTTTTGGGTCTAACCATTCTATTACCACTGGCACATTCCATCTTTCTACCTGTCATAGCAAACACTGGAATAATCCAACCGCGCATATTCTTCCACTGATTGGTAATCGAGAAGGTGACGGTGGACTCTTCTGCTTTTTCGATGGCAATGACTTTGTCTGGCAAAGGTTTCACATCCTCATCATTGGTCAAAAGGATTTGACCCGTCAAACAAATATTCTCGTGTGTTTCTGGCTTGTAGGTAGTAGGAGCCCATGTTGGGGCTTCGGTGCGCCCACAATAGAAGTCTCCTTCCATGTGCCTGCCCCGGAGCTCAAGACTGCTGGCATGATCTCCAACAGTCGCAAAGGTATCGGCAACAACAATCCCATCAATGTATCCAGCAGATCCATCAAGCTCAACTCTGGAAAAAGGAGCGACAACTGAGGCCAAAAATGGCAAGCCATCAGCTGAACCCTTTAGAGCTACTTTCTCGTCGGTGTTGAAGATGATCAAAAGAGACTCTCCCGACTCTGCTCGTTTCCCTTCGCAAACAGTACAGAAGTCGCGAATATCGAATGTCCCTCCTCTTGTCTGTTGATTGCAGGTAGGATACCATAAGATGTGGAAGAGGAAGCACTTGGTTCAGAATTGAGCTCGCACGTACCATTACAATGATCTTCTTTCCAGGAAACTTGTGGCTCTCTGCGTTCCGGGCGAGGTACTCAAAATGTTCAAAGTCAATTACTTTTCGCAAGTACGCTCCGATTTGTCGGTAGCCCTTGAAGTCCATCAAACACTTGCCGATCAATCCGTACATGTAGCTCATGTGTGCTCGTTTGGATCCGATCACCATTTTGTTCCCGACTGGATTGCTCATTGTTCCACCAATGGCAACAGCCTTGTAGAGATTGGAGGCCGAGATTTCAGCATCTCCTCTTGTGATAACACTGTATCGATTCGTGTTTTCAGGATGCCTGCACTTGAATCCAAACTCCCCCTCTTCAGCAGCTTCTGCCTCGGCAATCATCTCAGCTTCGTAATCGGGACCACATACTGGAGTACCATCGCAGGACAGTTGGATCTTGTAGGTGGCTACCCTGGAGCTACCCCAGAGGTTCACACAATTCCGATAGTTTGATTCCGCTGAAATATCGGTGAAAGCATTGTGTCGAACAAAGAGCTCAACTGATGCTTTCCCCCATTGGTCACACTCGGCGGTGAAGGTTTGGGTGTATCCAGGAGCAACATCGACCATTGCGTTCTCCTCAGCACAGACCATTTCCCTTCCATCAAAATCAAATACAGGGTAAATGTAGTCAACGCTGGTTTCCGAAAAATCTTGAGTGATAGAGAACGTAACGTTAGTTGTTCGCGAATCTGTAATGACAATGGTGCTATTTGGATACGGGACGGCATCTTCTCCATCGATCAAGAAGATCTCAGACGAGACACACAATTTCTCTTTAGTTTCACAGTCTTCAGCGCCAGCAGCTTGGATGGCAGCAGGGAGGTATAGGGCAAATAAAACAAATTGCAAAATTTTCATCGTGGAAGTTGTTTGTGGAAAAAGTGAGGACGCACAGGAACCAATCTTCTTTTCCCATGTATGATTTTTTTTCCCTTGACTTTCCCTTGATGGGATCTATTCTTGTTTTGCCGACGAGAGTATGTCCGAAGCACCAACCCACGTCCAATATTTACTAGCAGAATTTACAAGAAAGCAAGAAGCACTCTGTATTTTATTCTGCCTAGATACTTGGTATTACTAGTACTAATAGTACTAGTACTAGCAATATCACCGTCACGGGAAAACTATTACGGCCATAATCCATGGACGAAAAATGTTTGGGCAGGACGGATGTAGCTAGAGTGAGACCTCACCGCATCCGAATACTTCGAGTCCAGCCTACTTTGGATCAACAAAAAAGCTGAGCCGTATATAAAACTCTATGCCTCAAAACATGCAATATGACCATAAGCAGTCACGCGACCGAAAATACTCCGCATAACAATCCGATATACGCACTTATCCAACGAAACATAGATCAGTCCATCGAATTAATACTCTAGTTTGACATGCCATAGATGCCAATTGAATCGGTCCCAAGACCTATTTACCTGGGTGCCAAAGGCGTCTAGGCGGCACCGATAGGTTGCCACTGCCCTTCAGTCGCGAGATGGAAACAGTACTGGTAGTTGTCCCACAGGTCTCTGTTAATGTGCCGAAGGATGCCGTTGTTGCCAACAAACTTTTATCGTCATCATCAACAGCTGATGGGTGAAAACCGTTCGGGTCCTGTCCAACTTCAACCATATACTTGGAACATGATGCGTTGGTTGGAGCTGGAGTATTCTACCTGAGGTCATACTCAAGCAACGGCCAATTGGCGTCAGTGGAGTTGACTGTCCAAAACAGTTCTCCTACAATCACCTACAGGTCGATCCTGATTTGTTGGAAGATGAAGATGGACCCAAGCGTTTCAACACTTTGTCCCACAATTCCTTTGTATCATTTTCAGTTGGTCTTCTCAAAGCGCTAGTACCCTTTGAAGAGACACAAGCCAGGGGGGTGCTTCTGCAGAACATTCATCGCAGGTGCAACTGCAATAGTCGGTGAGACGTATGCATGCAAATAATGGACAGTCACTTGACACTGTTATGGGGCACTGCGAACCACAACCAGAATCGGTTGCGCCATTGATCGCCATGATACGAGATGTGCAACGTCAAGTAAACTGCGCTCTATCCCTGTTTTCTACTATTTATGCGGCGTTGTTTGGGTGAATCGACCTGACAAGACAGCTGGTTAAATCTGTCCGCTTGCGCCAGCGAGCTGAATGCGGAAAAAACGTGCGACTGCTCTTGACGAGATTTGATGACGAACTGATGACATGATATGACGTAGTGATGCATGGTGATTCATTGTGATGACTTCCGAGACTACTACTTTTCTCACAAATCAACGCAAACTATCCCATTTTCTTTCTAAGTATTTTCACTAGCACTTCTTTGGCATTGGTTGCTTATCAAAGGAAGGCTTATTGTTTGTTTCGTTAGAAGATTTCGCTTCCAACTGGTGATGAGCTGGCGGCAGTCTTTCCAACGAGTCATTTTCTATTTTCTATCGTCACTTGGCACTGCGAATAATTCGGGGGGAGGAACAGAGCTCTTTCCACCTTGTCGATACAAGGCATTCATCAGCATGGACTGAAGAAACTCAGGCCCCATGGAACGGTCTACCATTCTTGCTGTGGTAGGGGGTTTCGAGACATTTGGCAGAGACGCATACCGCATGGATAGCTTTTCCACAGTTCAGAACACAAGCTACTGCTCGTGTTTGGCTGAACAACATCTTTTGGAGAGCCTTCTTTGCAAGGGCTGCTTCAACGCAAATCATTGCTTCCGTATACGACAACGACAATATCGATGCATCCGCTTTGCACCCAACCGGCAAAGCCCTTCCACATCATCCAAAGGCAGACTTGCCGCATAGAAAGGCGCTGTGGCCTGAGGGAGTTTCCATGTGATTTTGGAAGATCCGTCCATCAACATTCCTTTGATTCCTGATACCATCCAGGTGACTACTTACTAGTCTACTATTCGATTGACTCTCAATGTCTTCTACCGTCTTCTTTCGAAATTGATTGGGGCCCCTTTTCTATCACATCAAATCCAAGTATGAGCTCGCCTCGAACAATCCAGAGATACTGATGAATCAATGGGGACTGAAGACAAGACACCCAGCAACTACAATGCAATTTCCCAGGTTGCCCAAAACAGCAACGCAAGCGTCAATGATGAAGTTTTGGAGACCACCTCTGAACAACTTGTCGACAAACCCTAGTTCCAGATGCTATTGAACGGCAGCTCTACCAGAGCTGCCTCAAAGAAGGTGATTTTTCGTGCGCTTCAGATACTCTCGAACAGCTCCCAAACAAATTTATGTGGTCATGACGTTCAGATTTCTATCGGACCCTCTTCGTTGGAGGAATCTGCACTGGCAGCAACAGCTTCGTCGCTTTCGTCTCAATTTCGGATTGAATAAAATGCCACTGGGATGATTAAGGAGGACTCCTTCGACTTCATGAATCGTTTTCCAATCAGTCGGATGGATGTGGCGCAGTTGGCGATCGACATTAAGTAAATGTTGCCGTAGGGGCTGGTACTAAATTGAACGCTACTGAGGCGCGTTTGAGTTTCGATCGATAAGGCTAGAACCAGATGAAGATTACAGGACGAGATCGTGGAAAGAAGAACGACGAATCAATCCTACAACAGCATCTGCTTGGAGTGGCTAATATCAACATGAGTGGCACACCCATCGTTCAAGGAACAGCAGTTCCCGCGGGAGGACAAGATACCAAATACAACGCTCCACCAACGGCATCTTCTGAGTATGCCCATCTTACCGAAACCAATGCAGACCGTCCAGACATGCAACCTCAAGCCTACCGCGATGTTGTCTGGGCAGTTGCCTTTTACCTACATTTGATTGCCATGATCGTAGTGATCTCTATGAGCATGAAATCCGCCGAAAACAACGCTGTCTCCAACGATTATTCTGGCGTTCTCTACGTGGTTGGAATTACTGCGGCATCTACAATTGCTCTTGGATCCGCAACGCTTCAGTTCATGATGAAATACCCAGTCATGCTAGTTAAAACATCGCTCATTGTTACTGTCGTACTGAGCGGCGTGATCGCCGTCCTTGGACTTATGAGTGGTGATATTTTTTCTGGTATTCTCGGCCTGCTGTTCTTTGCTGTTGGAGTTTGTTATGCAAAAGCTGTCTGGCCTCGTATTCCCTATGCCGCTGCAAATCTAAATACGGCCCTGACCGCTGTAAAAGCAAACATGGGAATCACTGTTATTGCATATGGAATGGTCCTGATTGCCTGTGGGTAAGTTTCAATCACTTTTGCTCGTTCGTTCGTTCGTTTTGTTATTGAATACCTGACACTTCACTCTCCCAAAGCTGGTCTGCCTTCTGGTTCATTGGGCTGGGCGACGCTCTCAACACCAGCAACAATTTTATCGTCTTTTTGCTGCTAGTGAGTTTTTACTGGGTCCACCAAGTCCTGACCAATACCGTCCAAACGACTGTCGCGGGTATGGTCGGAACCTGGTGGTTCGTTCCCGACGAAGCTAGTTCTTGCTGGTCTTCTGCCATTCAAGATAGTTTTGGACGAGCTACTACCTATTCTTTCGGTAGCGTTTGCCTCGGTTCGCTCATTGTAGCAGTTGTACAAGCACTCCGTGCCATCTCTCGCATGGCCCGCAATAACGACGATGCTCAATTGCTCGTCTGTATCATTGATTGCATCTTGGGATGCATTCAGGATGTCATAGAATACTTCAACAAGTGGGCCTACGTCTATGTGGGTTTGTATGGGTTTGGTTACATTGACGCAGGTAAAAATGTTATTGGACTTTTCAAGAGCAAGGGATGGGATGCTATTATTACGGACGACTTGTGCGATCGTGTCTTGTTCATGGTTAGTTTAGGGGTCGGTGTCATTACAGGATTGATAGGATTTGCGTGCGCGACCTTGGACAATAACTTGCTGGAAGTCTTTGATCTTGGTGACGCTACGGGATCGGCTGGGTTCTTCATTGGATTGATTGTTGGCTTCGTCTTTTGCTCGATTCTAATGAACGTTGTTGGTGGCGCTGTCAACACGGTCATTGTATGTTATGCCGAATCTCCAGCCGAGTTTCAAGCCAACCATCCAGTCTTGGCCGATCAAATGAGGAGCGCTTTTTTGCAGGCATGGCCCCAGTTGAGTTTGTAAGCTCACATCCTATGTTGATAATTTTCTCTCTTAGTCCTTTTGTGTCAATTCCCTTTGTTTATCGTATGCTACAATATTCGTTTTTAGTCTGTGCAGGATTTACTCGTTTCAATTTGGAATATAAGTTGCAGCAGTTTTAAGACCTCAATGGGCGTTTGTTCATTTAGACCTCCGCCGATTCCGTAGTGCTTTCGAGATCTTTCGGTGAGCTTGAATATACTTGACTTGATACCATTTGCCATCTTCCTCAACACAAAATCTAGCCCCCGACCATATCATGGACTGTACAATGACACATATCAGTTCCATTTTGCGTCGCTTCGTGGCCCGTTCGTATTCTTGTTCTTGTGCGTCCAGCATCTCTCGCAGCATGACGTTGCCTGGGTGCTTTTTGTATCCCTTGCCAAACAGGACATCGTTAGACGAAGGGGTCACTGGACCAACATACACTCCCATGTATTCCGGATGAATTCGATGCTTTGACATTTCTGCTGTGCTACTAGCGGCACTGGCATCATTATTTGGAGCGAGGATCACATCTGGGACCGTCTCATTATCGCCAGCAGTCGCTCGAGAAGAATTACCTTGCTGATGGCCATTCAAATCTTTGAGCCGGAGGGGATTCTTCTTCTGCATTACATTTCTTGTAGGCTTGAGCGACGGAATGGGGGGCATTTCCGACTGCCAGATATAGCAAACAATATGGCTATAGCTCAAAATCAAATGAGCCATTTGTTTGAGATGAATCAGGAGCTTCCATGAGTTTGAAGGAGCGTCAAAACCACAGGAAAACATGGTATCTTCCAACGCATGATCTCTGTCGAATTCCAACCTAGTACACTCCAATTTTCTTCACCAGATAATTACCGTCTACTCTCGAACTTCTTCTGTACATAAGCCTCAACATTTATACTCTGAGAGGCTCTTGTGACTTTTCGCTTCGTCAAAAGAAGCAAAGACAGTAAGAATTATATGGAAAGGTTCCTAGGATCCGCAGGCCTGCGCACTTTGTACCATATGGAGCGAACCCGTCACATCACAAGAAAAGGAAAGGGTTATACAGTACATAACATATTGTGGCTGTCCGTGTGAGAGCTCTTTTTTTACCAATTGCGGCATTGGAACAATTATGGTAGGCTATTAATGTTCTCATTATTCTTGGGAAGTTGGGATTCTTTATGAGCATATCGAAGAGTATCTGGCACACCCAACCCATCAAGCAATATGCCTCCTGGTCACTCCTTTGTACTAGGCAGAGTGACTTGTCTCCATCAGCAACAAGATTGCCGCTTTTGATATACGTTCTGACAAATAACATCCAAGCAATCATCGAAGTTATGGACGGGATCTAGTGGTCCATTAATGATGAAGCTAGTTCTTGCTGGAAGTCTTCCATTCAAGGCACTTTAGGTGATATTATCTGTTGTTGTGGTAGAATTTGCCTCGATTCCCTCATTCTAGCAATCGTACCACCACTCCGTGCCGTTCGTCACAGGCCCAATTACATTTCGGTATCATTGATTGCATCTTGGGATGTATTCAAAACATTCTGGACGATGCTCCAACAAGTGGACCTTCGTCTATGCTTGTATGGCTTTGGTGATCACATCGAATATGACGATGCCAAGTTAATTGCATCTTGGAAACATAAGTGGTTTAGAGAGTCTTGAATTCAGATTTCCATGTGTATTCCTTTGTCATATCACGGTAATCTATGCGTTTTCAGTCGTCATATATTTCATCATTACAAATAGTAGTAGAAGTTGATTCAGGGTGAAGCAGCCAGAGCTTGAAGAGATGTTTGCTACTTAGACCTTCGCCGGTTCCGTAGTGCTTTCGAAACCTTCCGATGAGCTTGAATATACTTCACTTGATACCATTTTCCATCTTCCTGAACACAAAATCTAGCTCCAGACCATATCATGGACTGGACTATCACGCATGTCAGCTCCATTCTTCGCCGCCTTGTAGCCCCTTCGTATTCTTTATCTTGTGCATCCATCACCTCTCGTAGTACGGTGTTGCCTGGATGTTTCTTGTACCCCTTGCCAAAGAGCACATCGTTGGGTCGAGGAATCACCGGACCGATATACTGTCCCATATATTCCAAATCCGCTCGACTCTTTGAAACTTCGGCTGTGTTACTAGCTGCGCTGCCATCGTTGTTTGGAGCAAGTATTATATCAGGGATTGTTTCATTGTGGCCACCAATCGCGCGAGAAGGGTCGATGTGTTGATGGCTTTCCGAAACTTGGAAGACTGCTTCTGGAAGCCTCGCGAAGTCGTTATTCTTCTGCATTTCATGCGTTGTAGTTGCAGGCTTCGATGACAGCAAAGCGGCGTTACCAATAGGAAGATAATGGCTAGGCTAACAATATGGCCACAGTCCAATGGGAGTGAGAGTCTGGAGGGGGCAAAAAATGTACGATGCTCAAATAATTATACGCTCCAACGCAATAGCACTGCGAATTTTAGAGAACCTGATCCATTTAACGATTTGATATGTCCTCATACTGACTGATTTACCTTCTCTTTACCGTTTACATATGCCTCAAAATCTATGCTGCGAGAGGCTTTCGCGAACTTTCTCGCACCGTCAAAAGACACTTATACGGCGGTGAAACTCGATTCTAAGAACTTGATCAGAATTGAAAGAACTATAGCCAAAAAGTGTAAACCTAAAAAGACCTTGCTTGATGAACGGCTTGCATCAAATAATCATGTTTTCATTGTCAAGCAAATAAATGTTCTCATTCTGCGTAGAAAGAGACTTTTACTATTATCTATGCCATGCTGTACAGTGGCCGCTCAAATGCAACTGAGCCTTTGTTGAAGATGATTCAGAACGTTTCTGAGAGGTAAAAAAGTACACATTATTGAAAGGGGAGAGAAATGTACGACGCTCAATTTATTGCATTACGCTCTAACGTTTTCAAAAATACTTAAGGATTTTGCCGTACGCTCTAACACATTCGCTTTGTTGAACTTCATTGATCAAGAATACTTAAGGATTTCTGCATATTTTCCCAACTGATTTCTCTGCTCTTCAAATCTTCCCCACATATCGTGTATGCCTCAAAGTTCATACTTGCTTGGAAAGGTCTTCGTGTTTATTGCACTGGCTATAAATGGATATGTAGAAAGAATGATTGATCGGTGACGAGAAGTGGAAACAACGATCGTTAGAATTGCATGAGATAGATCTTCATTGCTGCAAGGCATATATTCTTGCTTTCTTCGTGTCCAGCAATAGAGACAATAAATAAATGCTGTCATTCTTTCGGGGAAGATATATCTTGCGCAGCCAGTCCTCGATATCTGGCACTCCCGATACTGGGTTTGGCTGGATTTCATCGATTCCTTGCTGGACACACCGTTCGCTCGATTCTAATAAACGTTGTTGGCGGAGCTGTCAACATGGTGAGCTGCATCACCAACACACAATAAGTCTCAAGCCTAGCAGACATTGGCGCAGTTGAGACTGGGAAGCTCTCGTCCTGTCTTGATAACAAAGCTGTTTCAGTCTTACAATGGGCCTACATAGTCTGTTCTATATTTTATCATTTTGAAGCTTTAGTAGAAGTTGCTGCATGATGAAGCAGCCAATTGAGACTTGAAGGGGAGATTTTCTTCTAGAGCTCCGACGATTCCGTAATGTCTTTGAATCTTTTCGTCAAAAATTCATGTTGAAGCAGTCAAAACTTGAATGGACGTTTGTCATTTAGATCTCCGCCGATTCCGTAACGCTTTCGAAACCTTTCGGTGAGCTTGAATATACTTGACTTGATACCATTTACCATCTTCCTGGACACAAAATCTTGCTCCCGACCATATCATGGACTGGACAATCACACATGTTAGTTCCATTTTGTGTCGCTTCGTAGCCCCTTCGTATTCTTTCTCCTGGGCGTCCATCACCTCGCGCAGCACGGTGTTGCCTGGATGCTTTTTGTATCCCTTGCCAAACAGCACATCATTGGATCGAGGAGTCACCGGACCGACATATTGTCCGGTGTATTCCGGATCCACTTCATGCTTTGATAACTCCACCGTGCTACTGGCAACACTAGCCTCTTTGTTTGGAGTGAGTATCGTCTCAGGGATAGTTTCATCATCCCTACCACCAGTCGCATGAGAAGATTCACCTTGCGCTTGGCTTTTCGAAACTTGAAACACTGCTTCTGGTAGCAGTGGGAAATTCTTATTCTTCTGCATTTCATTCGGTGTAGGTGAAGGCTTTGACGGCGGCGACATCGACGACAAGGGGGGCATTGCCGACTGACAGAAAGGGTTTACAGACTAATGTGCCAGCTCAAATGCAAATGAGCCTTTTGGTTGGGGGGAGAGAGAGAGTCAGATGTTTTGAGAGGTATCAAAAGTATTAAAAAGGAGCGAAAATTCTCAAATTGGTGGGTCGATGCGTCGATGTGCATTCCAGCCCAGTGGTATGTTCAAACGCACGCGCTTCGCTGAACTGATCTACTTAAAGGAAATGAGGAAGGCTTCGGATTAATACAAATCCCTTCTCTTTTCCCTTCTTGCTCGTTTATCGTTCATATAAGCCTCAACATTTATGCTCGAAAATGCTTCCGTCATTTTCGCACCTTCGAACGTCACTTAGACTACGAACGAACAGGTTAGAAGAACCAATTTGTTTCAGAAATCCTAAAACCGTTTTCATGATCATGTTTGGAAAAGGCATGCATAATCCTTTGAGCCCTTGCTTCATTTATGATGAGCGGAAATGCAGGGGCTCGCTGATCTGAGTGAGAAAAAATATGGCTGATAATATGAGCATATGTCCATTTGTAACTTTCGGAGATATATCGTTTTCTTTGTGCATTTACCCTCTTTTGTTGGCGAACGATTGGCAGATACGCTTTTTGTTGGCTGACAACTGGCAGATACGGGAGGGGAATGTCGATCTCATTGAACCCATTATAGGGTTTTTTCTTTTCTCAATTAGGGTTCCATCCCCCCCAAGAACGACCATGTGCTCCGCACAGAAGTAGGATATCAGCTCACGAACTTTCTTGCCTGTTCCCTACCTGTTTGTTCTACTTATCAAGGAGCATTCGTCAGGCTCGTTTGAGCTCAATCAAATAAGCGCTCACCGTCGTGCACACGCAGTGAGGTTGTAACGTGTTGTTTGACAGTGAACATGTGTCGCACCTCGTCCGTGAATCTAAAAAATCCCTGTGGCTCCTTGAAACGGGTCCAACAATGGGGGAGGGGGAGGGGGATGGGGTTCCTCAAAGCTTTGTGGCAAGAGAGAAGAGGACACTTTTGTACGACGTCACTGCTACATTGATGATGTAACACCACTGCTGGTGGCGTTGCTGGTGCTTTTGGTGGTGCATGTATGTACATTTGATGCAATAACTGGCAACCATCAGCTACTATCTGGTCAGCAAAACAAAAAACGAGCAAGCTATACGACAACGACGAAAGTCATCATCAGTCATCCAAAACGAAAAGTATGTCGGATCCAGCACAACATCATATCATTCCAAGTGCAAAGCGAACCAGCATCCACTATCGGTAAGAGACTTATTTTTTGCATACTGCTGCTGCAACTACAATTGCTGCTGCTGCTGCTGCTGACGCATCAAAATTATTAGATACAAACTCCACGAAGAAGTTGGTAGAGGTTGTTTTGGGATCGTACGACGTGTCCAAGATAGGTTGACAAGACAATACTATGCCTGTAAGACCTTATCCAAGGAAATGAAAACTCCCATCCATTTAATGCAACGGGAAATTGAAGCGTTGGATGGATTGCATCATCCGAATTTGATTCAATTGCAAGCAGTATACGAAGAGCCGAGGTTTATTCATATAGTAACCGAGCTCTGTACGGGAGGAGAATTGCATGATCGGGTGGTTTCGAAGGATTGGACCATTTCGGAAAGTGAGGCTGCCGAGTTGATTCATAACATTGTAAGAGGCATTGCCTATTGTCACAAGCATGGGATCGTACATCGAGATTTGAAGGCCAGCAATTTCATGTTTGTCTCGCCGACGACCAAAACGAATGTGAAAATCATAGACTTTGGTCTGGCGAGGAAATTTTCCAAAGAGAAAATGAATTCAGATGGGAACGTAGATGAAACCGAATGGGTCATGAGGTCCCAAGTAGGTACACCCTACTATGTTGCACCAGAGGTATTAACGCAAGAGACGTATAATGCCAAATGCGATGTCTGGAGTATTGGTGTTGTTGCATATGTGATCTTGAGTGGAGGCACATTACCCTTTCATGGAGAGGACGAAGCAGCAACCTTGCGTCTCTTGGAAGACCCCAATCTAAATGTGAAATTTGAACCGTCGGAACCTTGGAATGCCTTTGATGAGTCTGCCAAGGATTTTTGTAGAGCATTGCTTCAAAAGGATCCCAAAAAACGACCTACCTCAGAAGAAGCTTTGGAATTAACTTGGCTCTGTGAAAACTACAACAAAGGTGGTCAACCACCGTTGGAATCGGATGATAGACATCTTCGCCAACAGTCATCATCAGTTGATAAAGTACGAGATGTCTTTCAGTATATCTTTTGCAAGGCGAAGTCAGCAGACTGAAAATGATGGGTTTGATGATCTATACATACATGCATATATATATGTGTGACAAGTTGGGAAGATGTGGTGAGTACTACATACAAAAAACAACAACTTCAGATATGGTGAAAGCAAGAAGGCATGCACCGCTACTGCCTCACCACCATATATATCTGCACCGAACGGGCTGACTATTCGATTGGTGTGGTGGCTATACTTCTGGTCGACGAATTTTTGAAAGCTAATATGAAAGATGTAAAAATGCAAATTGAAAAAATGGGTTTTTGTTTTTTATTAAAGTATTTTGGTCCAGTAGAGCCACAATAACAATAGTAGTAGTAATGCTAAACGGCCTGTGGGTGTCAAGCCATTGCTGCTACACGAAAGCAGTTGGATGCCGAATCCAAAAGTGAATTCTGATGATTTGGCAAGGAAGATTGTTTGCAAGAAGAAGAAGAAGAAGCAATTGTAGTATACGCAGTAGTGTATCGCATGGCCAGATAATCAGGATCCATGAGACCAAACATACGTTGATCGTGTTGTTCTGCCAATACGGCATGTATTGCTTGACGGATGCGTTGCATACTAAAGTAAGATTCTCTGGGTGTTTCCAATCCATCCAAACATTCATTTGCGGGCGCCAAATCTTGATTTTCTTCCAAACATCTTTGACAAGTCCTTCGGCTTTCTTTCATAGATTCCTTTTCTTGCTTCGAATACCAGCAATTGTTCTTTTCCTCTTTTGAATACTCGGAAAGATGAATGATTTCAAAAGTTTCATTTCTTCTGGAAGAAAATCGTACACCCTTGGTCTGTCGAGCCTTGATGGTGTCCGTAGTGGTGGTCGATGACAACGACCATGCGGAAGAATTCTCTGACCACAAATCTAGTCGAGGTTTCACTTCCAGCGACGTACTGGAAATTGAAAATAGGCTCTGACTATCACATCTAGTGATGCTGCTGATAAAAGAAGAAGGATAAGATGATGATAGCGGAGCCATGTTGTTGATGCGATTGCAAAAGCAAAAGTGTATTTTGGTGTATAAGCAGGAAGTTTTTAATGAGCAAACTCTCTTGTTTTCAATTCTTCTTTCCTCTCGAAAGATTTGCGAAACGGAAAAACTGAGGCACCTCCGTGGTATTCTCTGGGTACAGCAGTACACTTTGGTCGTTGAAAAGCATCGCTCAATTCGCTAGTAGTACTAGAAACCCGAGGTACCTATGCCCTATATACTTTTTGAACTTAGTACGTTTCTACATGCACAAAAGCGAATTCAAGACATTTTTGTTCTCGGTCTCCGACTACCAACCCCACTTGTCTTGGGGTTTAATCGTGAATGAACTCCTTCGTAAACCATCGTACAAACTCTACGCTGTGGTGAATTCAATCACACACCCTGTGTGTGGTTTTCGGCTGAACTTTTTCGAACTCAACTCCCAACGACCGATGCAAGGCGCATGTACTCCGTGTGCTGTAAGTGTTCTCTTGCTTATATTATTATGACCAGCAGCTGCATACGACATATACGTGTGTGGTGCTGTGCAAGAATACGTACATAGATATTCATTCTTGTGTACAAACAGTGTATGCAATATTTCTTGGCTTCTGGTTGTGACTGAAAAAAAGAGTGATCAACTGTAGTCCAAGGAGTCGAAGCCCTCGTGAAGTTATTGCATGCCTATTCGTTTCGGCTTCTCTCTCGTGACTCACTGAAAAGTGATCAAATCTGTATCCAAGGAGTCAAAGATCGGTCCGTGATGGACTTGTTCTCTGTGGAACGCCTTTCAGCTGATTCGTGGTTTCTTACCACAGTACGTACGTACTGATACGATGTATGTGCCTCCCCATGACAAGAAGCACATCGTATATGTCGAGAGAATCTTTCATCATCACACCATAAACCAAGATCTATCACAGTAACAAACCTCTTTCTGAACCATGACCGATATCAGCACCACCACTCAACAAGACAACAACAACAACAACAGCAGCAGCAGCAGCAGCAGCAGCAGCAACGAGGCGCATGTTGTTGCTGATCCGTGGGAAGTTGAAGATGATCAACTGGCACGTCAATGCGAAGACCATGAACCATTATGGAATCAATTTTGGACTAGTGTCTATCCCAAAAAGTCAAGAACCTTTTCCGAAATGGGTTTACTCGTGGCAATGTTCCTTGCCATGGCATCCGCCATGCTTCGTATCAAATCCAGATGAATGAGAAAAAAAGGGGAAGAAAGAACCATCAGACGTATCTTTGACTAATACACGAAAGATGCGTCGTACGTCGAGCCAGGCTCTACTATACCAAAGAAGAAAAATGGATCGCTCTCTCTCTTTTGGAACGGAAAGAGTATTCTACTCTATTAGTAGTAGTAGATGATCTGACCAATACTAATAGAAGATAGTTTCGCTACCAAAACTCTTGTTTTGTTGTGCTTTCCAAAAATGAAATCTTCTGTATCCGAATCAATTTTTCTCTCCATTTCTTCAGTCCATACCAGATCGTTTTTATTTCATTCATTCATTCAGTCGTTGATTTCGAAAGCTTTGTGATGTGTTCTGCTGTGACAAAAAGCTTTGTGATGTGTTCTGCTGTGACAAAAAGGGCGTTTTTGCTGATGGATGGGGTATCCATCCATTTCGTCCTCGAGGACCACTTCTTCTTGGGTACTAGTATTATTAGGAGTCAGTTGAATCGATCACGAGAGAGAGAAACGTCCAAGGTATATTCTGCACAATCACATCAGTTTCAAACAATAGCAATGATGGATACTCTACTCTTGGTTTTTTTTTGTTCTATTTTACTTCTTGATGCTGCTGGGTATAAAATCGTTTTTATTGTACAGACATATGATGATGATGAAAAATGGTATAGATGATGATATACCGAAAAATGTTTGATTGTTCAATTCATTTTGTAAATCATCGTGGCCGAGTTGTGTTTTTTCTTCTTCCAAGAAAAGAAGAATAAATTTCTTTTAGAACGAGAAACCTCGTTGCATCGATCGTTGATAGACAAGTGTGGTCATTTCTTGACGATAGACTTCTTCATTGAAGGATGATGATGAACGTTCCATCGTTGCTTCACCACCACCACCACCCGCACCTTTAGTAGTCATAGTAGTAGTAGTGGAATGGTGATTTGTATTAGACAATGCTTCGTCTCCACGGCCATTCTGTTGCTCCAAAATACGTCCCGAACCACCACCGCCACGAATAGGAGGATTCGGGTTTTCTTTGAGAGGCGAAACTCGAAGTTGCTTCTCTGGTAACCAAGCTTCAGCTTCCATTAGACACATGGAAGAAAGCACCACCAACAACATGGCAAGAACGGTTGTGAAAGACATGAAAGGACGCATGATGATGGTTTTTGGTTTGGGATTTGAATATCTTTCTGGAGGTATGGTATGGTATGGATGGATCGATTGAAAGAAGTATTTTCCGTTTTGTGCCTTCTCGTTTTCCTTCACAGAATAAACGTGATGTGATGTGATGTTTATTTAGCCAGCTTTTGACACCTTTTTTTTTACTGGGTCACTTTTGATCGTAACAAAATTGGCGACCATATTCAAAAGACCTTTTGGAGTTGAACTATGGTCACTTTCGTTGTTGCTGATTGGTCAGTTGGGTATGTAGGAAGTCGAAAAGTCGAAGCATCGAATAAATCGCGGTCATTTTTAGTCGGGATAATGCCTTGTGTCCGCGTAACCTCTTTCCCGAACATTACACGCGGACAAAGCGAAGCCAAACATAATGGGAGAGTTCTCGTTTTTCTTGGATGCGTGCAATTTGAGGTATATGAGACGAAGGATGTGATGGTGTTTCATCACCATAATACTGCTCCAATGCATATTGCATACCTATGTTATTAGAAGAAGAAAAGAAAGAACAATAAGAATAACATCATTTTGTAATGGGGAGGACTTGGAATTGGTTTACTGCAATGGCGAACGACCAACATTGACAACAAGGTTTTGTCAATCCAAAATCATTCGGACGATGAGGAAGATACAAAAAAAAAGTCAATCGCATATCCTGAAGTTGGTCATGCTATTGTTGGTTCAGTTTTAGAAAACTACGATCAAGTTGGAAAAAAATTGCTTTAATTCCACGTGGTGGAGCAAAGATTTGACATGGTTACACCAGATGAAGATCAAGGTTAGTATCTCGTTCTCAATCACTAGCTCGAATCATTGCAACATTAGCTGGTCGAGCGACAGAGCAATTTACGACTCGTGCCAAGCTTGTTAACTATCACATGAACAAAGACAACGTACATTGTTTACATCTGTTGAGGCAGCTCCACGAAATAGTATTCGTGAATAGATGAAAGTAACCGGTACAAGTACCCTCAATGCTGCTAGCGGGGGTCCAGCTCGTCCACATCGTCGTCGGAACGATTCGTATCCCAGGCCAATCGATATTCCTCTTCGTCTTCGTCGCCGTCATTGTCTCCAGGTCCTGAAAGCCCTCAATTACCTCTACCAGAGGTTCAAGCTTTCTTTCTTAATGTGCCATGATATCTATGGCATTGTCGCGTCCGTCGTACTCTCTAGCAAACACCAGAGCAACGTCCTCCAATTGGTAGTACATGACACGAGGAAAAGTAAGGTGGCCCAAGCAACGCATTCGTTCGCTCAGGGGGACCGATCACCAAGCGCAGAACGGAAATCGTTAAGTTTGTTGATTGAGCTGGCATCCAACATGGCACGATACCGCTGATTATTCAGCAGGTGTTGACTGCTTCACTTTCAACGTGAAATCGAAAACATTCAATCGGGGGTTGAGCTTTGCCTACAAGGGTGAGAGGAAATTCTCCGCCCAAGCGCAGTTTCATTTTGAGCACAGTGGAAGGAATAGCTCCAGTGCCCCTCGACAAAGACACGATCCATTTGTAACGGGCTGATGAAAAGGAAAGTGGCTGGAAAACCCTCAGAGATTGGAAACGGGAGCAAGAGGGTGCTGCATCCTGAATCCAACAGAACGTGGTTCATTGCAATCCCCCCAAAATTGTTCGTCGCTAGCGGAATATAGAAGCGCCCCCTCCGATCAAAGCACGTGAGGATGCTCATAGTCACCGGCGTTCCGGTGGATTCGACGATTGAAGGTCTTGACGCTCGTTGCCGTCGTGATCCCTCCCATGCACAGTACCGCTCAAAGTGCCTCTACTGCTTCCAGTGCCTTCCATCTATCTTCTGATTGATACTTTGTTGATGTTACGGTATTACGACGTCATTGTTGTTGTTGATGTGCCTATGGTGTTGCTCTTGCGTGTATAGGGATGCTCTCTTTTGCTGTGTGGCGGCGGGCCCCACGTTTGTAGGAAACTGACACGAGTCACTTTTTCTGTGACTCAAATTTTGGCGCTTTTTATTTTGCACCCAACTTATGACTGATAGTAGACGTTGCTAGGCTACCTAGCCCATATAACGTACGGGAATGAATAAATCCCGAAAAACGACCTCGCTAATAGCACGACTGAAGAAAACCGCGAGATTTTATTGTCATCAACTCATCTCTCTACAAATAGAATGCCATTCAACTTTTTGTTCTCGAGAGGCAAACAACCCCGCGCCCCACCCATGCCCACCCATAGCTACTAGTAATTCATTCACAAAACAAAAGTATCGTATTAAAAACACAAACAAAAATGGGGCACACCAAGAATCTCTTCAAGTACTTGGTTCCATTTTCCTTGGTCTTTCTCACATTTCGAACGCTTCTTCTCGGTGTGAATTGTAACTGTGACTCTCATATCCAGGCTACCGGGACTTCCTGTTTGGGCTCCAGCCTCAAAACTCATCAACTGGCAAGCTTTCGAGGAGGTTCTGACATTGATGCTGGCAGTAATAAAAGCATAGAGGAGGCTGTCCCAGTTGGGGAGAAGTTTTATCGCACTCTTCAAGGTAAACACATTGAATATGAATTTTGTCGTTTTTCTCCAGTTGACTTTTTCTAACATTTTCTTCACAATAACATATATTCCGATATTCATGCCACACAAAATACGGTAATAGTTCAAATTATTCATCGCCACGGAGATAGAACACCTATTACACCCCTCAAAGACGAAGATTATTGGGCCAAGACATTAGTGTCTCAGGACCTACTGAACCAAATTTCATCCAATACAAATGTCATAACAAACGCTGGAGAACCCAACACTCACGCGGCGGGTGGACGAGGAGTCTTTGGGAAGCTAACTCAATTGGGGCTCTTTCAGTTGGTCAAGTTGGGATCAAAGCTGCGCGAAGAACTGGTATCTGACCACAATCACCTTGATCTCAGGGCTTACTCGTCAACCGTTGAAGATGGTAAGCACTATTATTACCCTTATCCTGGACGCCCCAGCGACCCTTGCATCCCAGCAACATCAAAATTGTCAGCACCAATTTTCCTCGCACCATTCAGAGTGTGCAGGGCTTGTTGGTAGGATTATTCCCGGATGGGACCGAAGATGCCATTATTGATATTGATGTGAGACATACGGACATTTTGATTCCAGACCTCGGCGCAGTCTGGAACAGGAAGAGTTGGAAGCCCATTTGGCGAAACAACCAGTCTTGAAAAACAAAGAGGACGAAATGCGTCCCTTGGCCATTCGCACCACGGCAGCATTGATGGGGTTACTGGGAGAGGGGGCCTTGGATTTTTCGTTTGGTGTTGCAGAGGATAAGGAAGAATCAAATGGAGACAACGAACAACAATCTGCACCAAAACTCGCTTGGTCTCAACTGGCTGAAATTACCAAATGTTTGCAGGTTCGCGACCGACTTCCAAAGACCATTACACCCGATGACCAAGAAGTCATTTCCAAGTACACGGCATGGAGATGGTTTGAATCTTTGCGACACCCCCGATTGGCATATCTGGCCATGAATCCCATGGTGTCCCGGATCATAGATGCTATGCACAAACATGAAACTGAACCACCCGTCATTATCTACAGTGCTCACGATTCGACCCTCATCGGCTTAATGTGCGGCTTTCGATTAGAGCAGCCTTCTGTTTGGCCTGAATATGGCAGTTATCTAAAACTGGAGCTGCTAGAAGTTCAAACAGCAGGGAAGGATAGCGCAAAGGAACACGTAGTACGGTTTTCCCTGAATGGCAATCCCCTGCGATCTACATGGGATAATGATAAGCCGCCGTTGGCAGAGATCCCACTGCGACTATTGGCTCACAAAGCGAAGACCGAAGGATCCATTGCGGCAGCCTCCTAATCGTTGCATCGATTCTAACCAAAAAAAAACAGCAACAGAGATCTTCAAAGCTGCCGGATATAATTGTGTGATGAGTGCAAACGTGCAGCAGAGAGTCAATGCACAAAAAGAAAGAAGGGCACTGCCAAGAATCTCCGGCTCACCATGCAGCCATATCCCAAATATGGTATACAGTTTTTCTTCCAGGTGTATATCAAGAGCTTTTTCCAAAATCGCCAGTAGGTCTTGTAACCTTTTTCGTTGGTTTCTTGTGCCTCCTTATGGTAGCAACTCCCCTCCACATACATGATCCATTTAACGTGTGTGCAATACAGGCTCACTCCAATACTCCCTGCTGGTAAAAGTTCACGGGGGAGCTTATAGGCAGAGGTTCCTCATGGTCTCGAGTAAAATAGATGTATTTTCCCTTGAAAGAAAGGAAGATGTTTTACGTGTTTGTGGATTGTTGTCAATCGTTTGTGCAATGGCTGGTGCATGCTGATGGGTGGTCATTTTTGGCGACGGGGATATGCTACTGTTGTGCCCGTGTCCGCGTCCGCGTAACCTCGTCTTTCTCGAACATTACACGGACAATGCGAAGCCAAACAGGAGTGTTCTCGTTTTTGCTGATGCGTGCTTGGCATGTGTTGAGGCAAGCATGAGAAGAAGGATATACGGCGTTTCCAACGTTTACTGCATAGCTATATATGCCATCAGAATAAGAAGAACAAAAAGAAAGAACAATAACAACAACAGCATGTTGCAATTGGGAGGACTTGGAATTGGTTTGATGCAATGGGGAACGACCAATATTGACAACAAGGTTGTCAATCCCAAGGGGAATCTTTCAGACGATGAGGTGCGAAACATATGGTCGACATGTAGAAAACACAATGTCCTATTCTTTGATACTGCGGAAGGTAAGGATAGTGGACATATGACAAACCTAACTGGTGATAGGTGATGGATTGCTGCTGACTAACATGTTATTCTCTTCTCTGTTTGTTTCATCCCCCAATCACAAACTCTTAATCTATAGGCTACGGTGGAGGAACCAGTGAAATTCGTGTTCGAGACGTCCAAAGATGGTATCAGAAAGAATTGGCGTTACAGGGAGCGAAGAAGGACGATCCGAATGTAATTGTGGCTACCAAATATCTACCAACATTGTGGAGATGGACCAAGGGTGCCTTTTACAGATCCTTACATGGATCGATGGATCGTTTGGGAGTATCCAAAATTGATTTGTACTTTATTCATACCCCAATTCATCCATTGCCATTGGAGACATTTGTTCAATGGGCATGTGATGCAGTCGATGATGGTCTTGTTGAACATATTGGTATATCCAATTGCAATGCAGCTCTATGTCGACGTGCCCATGCCGTTGCGACGAAGAATGGAAAAACCATTGCTTGCAATCAAATTATGCTCAATTTATTGGTATGGAAATCGGCAAAGCATCAAGAGACTGTCCGGACATGTCATGAATTGGGAATTCAAATCGCAGCGTATTCACCCATTGGACAGGGCCTATTGACGGACAACCTGACACCTGATAAATTTCAAACCATTCGTGCGGTGAAAATGACAGGTGTCCAATACGATGGCAAATTGCAAAATCTTCGACAAGAATTGGAACGACTCAGTCATAAATACAATGCAACAATGGCACAAATTGCAATGAATTGGGTACGAGGCAAAAATGCCATTCCATTAGTAGGATGTCGAACGGTTCATCAAGCCAAAGAAGCCTACGAAAGCATGTCAGTACAGCCTCTGACACAAGAAGAGGTGGAAACCTTGGATGGATTGAGTCTTGGATTATCCTTATTTGAACGACCACTGTGGAGACGTTGTTTTTTTGTAATATTCATTTCCATCTTACAAATGGCCTATTATACAGAACAACGATATATCAAACTGAAAAAGTGGTGGATATCGTCCACCACCACCAGTAAGAAATCCGATCATGAGGATTGAAAACAAGAAGTATATACCCATTATTTGGTAGGAGCCAAGGGTGTTCGAGGACTGCATTGTATATTAACAGAACAGCGATAAACGTCAAGCTGAAGCAGTGGTGGCTGTCATGCGTCAGCAACAGTCATCCAGCAAAGAATCGGATCATGAGGAGATTGAGAACAAGTTGTATCCATTTGGTAATATCCAGAGATTTTTTAAGTACATAATTCATCCACTACTCAAAGAAGGATTATATTAACTAAGCTATATAATTCGTAGTAAAATAGGGCATCATCACAACAACGACTACACCATCATTCGTTTTCGGCCGGTACTTTTTTTTCAAGACCCAAGCTTTCTCATCATCACACTTTAAACAAAAGTGCCGGAATCTGCTTATGGATCCGTCATTCAAAAATGGTGCCGATTTGGATGACGGCAGCGAGTCGTTGACTACGCTATAGTTCTTGTGCTCGTTCTGTTTCCCACTTCATAGCATATGACATCCTTCTTCTCTATGCCTGGTGGTTTGGCAATTTGTCTTCAATCAAATAGAGAATGGTAAGGACAAGGACGACTAGACCAAAGCCGGATGCGGTCTCTTGGGGTAACAAACTCCAGATCAAGGATACGATCAAGGGTAATACACCACTATCATTGTTGAGTTGATTGACCTTTTCAATCATTGCCCGTGCAAGGGTAGGGTCCGATACAGGTTCCAATTCACCTGTAACATCCCAAAGCCCTCGCTGGGCAACATTTCATAAGCCACGATTGGCACTCAATTGGAATCCATAGGCTGTCGATAATGGTACAAAGATGGCCAATCGCCACAAATGACCAAGCAAATCACCATCGTCAAGTATCAAGGACGAAATACCAGCATATATCGCGGTGACCTTGTAGAATAGATTGGACAATTCTCGTCTCCTTTGACGTTCGTCGTCGTTGATATTGACCATGTCTTGAGCAGCCTTCTGACGACGCCTTTCCTTTTCTTCCTCTGATAACTGTGATGATTGATCTTTGGATGGCATTCCACCTTGGAGTGAAGAACCAGCTTCGTACCCACCGAGAGTCAAGTACGGTGCAATCCAACTGTACGGTCCATCATTGACAGCACCATCTCCAAGATCGACTTGAATGTCGGAGAATGGTAGGTTCAATGTTTGACCTTTGATAACTGGTTTGAGAGGATTGGAGAAATCAAACTCTTTTTTACCATTATCATCCTTGTCATTGTCACCGTTGAAAGAAGACTTGACAAGAAGTGTTGATCTTATTGTCTTGGATGAATGATGACGACGGCAGATAGGTAGAGGTGATGAAAAGGCATCCGTCGTTTCAGTAAGAAGACCATTACTACCACCCAGGGCCACGTAGTATAATACGGCTAATCGATTTATCTTCATGATGGTTGCTCTTGTTGTATTGTTCTTATTATGAGTGGAGCAAGAACAACAACATTGGAATTTGGGCAAGGATGTTATTTGTGATGATCCACAGTAGTTTCTGCAGAACCAAGATGATGAGTCATCAAGACCAAGTCAGTGTGACATGCATACGACAAGAAGAACTTCGACCCATCAGTGTTCGACTTTATGCTCGTGTCCGTGTTTCCAAAAAAAAATGACCATATAATAACAAGTCTCGTCTGTAGAATGTCCTTGAAATTTTGTGGAATGAATTTGCAGACAGACCGAAGTCAGTGTGGTTACCAACTTCATCCGTGCTCGCCTTGGCATTGCCATTCTTCGTGCTACTCATCATTGTATTCGTAGTCCTCGGATTCCTGCCTCCAAGATGAGTCGACACATTGATTGGACAGGTCCAGCTGGTCTTGCTCTCTTCTAGCTTGCTTCAACCTGCTTCCTTCTCCTCCGCTCCTTTTCTCTTCCTTGGTGGCTCATTCCGGCCTCTATTTCATTCTTCTTTGCCTCTTTTTCTTTCTTCTTCTTCCCTGCTTCTGAGTTCCGCCCCTTTACTACCACGTTAATTGGTCGAGGCACACGTAACGGAACGGACATCAGATAGTGTAACTTGCTTCGTCATATGAATGAGTGTGCTTTTATTTATAAAAAATACCTTCGCAAATTCTCCACTTACTACCTACTGTAGTTGTAGTAGTGGTACTATGAGAAGAGAGTTGGACAAGCTTGTGATTCATCGCGCTGTATGTAAGTTGCGCCTCTTCAAAATTCGTCGCAACGGAAGTTTGAACAGAAAAAAAAAAGACAATACGACGACTTATAACGACAAACCCGAAGCAAGACAAGCAACCACATGCAGATAGATTCATAATACTTGAAGCTGTCGCACATTGTCGTTCTTCCGTTCTTTACGATGCAGCATCCTGAGGAGGTTGAAGACGGAGTTTGGATCTACTATGGGCTAAAAGAGTATGTTCCACGAACAGTGCGACGTGTCAAGATTGCTGAGAGTGTTACAGAGATTCCAGATGAGACATTCAGAGAACGTCGGCAACTTGAAGAAGTTGTTCTTTCCTCTTCGGTTCGAGTAATCGGGAAATGGGCATTTTTCCGTTGCAAGGAGTTGAAGTCCATTCTGTACCAAGGCCTAGAGAAAGAAGAAGTTGGCTTTCCACCCAATGTCAAAGTGATTGAAGATGGTGCATTCCAAAATTGCACACTCTTGGCGAGACTTGTTCTGAATGAAGGACCGGAACGAATTGGACGATACGCTTTCAATGCATGCGCATCTTTGACAGAAGTGGACATTCCGTCAACTGTCAAAGTGATTGAATGGGGTGCGTTCCAAGAATGCAAGCTCTTGGCAAGACTCGGTCTGAATGAAGGACTGGAACGAATTGGTGAAAACTCTTTCCATGGATGCGAATCTTTGACAGAAGTGAACGTTCCGTCAACTGTCAAAGTGATTGATTTTCGTGCGTTCCTCAACTGCAAACTCTTGACAATACTTGTTCTGAATGAAGGACTTGAACGAATTGGAACAGGCGCCTTCGAACTATGCAAATCCTTGTCACATGTCACAATTCCACAAAGTGTCAACAGTATTGGTTATAGAGCATTTACAAAATGCAGCAATTTGATTTCAATCGAGCTTCCAGAGGAACTCTTCCTCAACATTCATCTTTCCGGATGCCTGTCATTGGTGAGTCTGGTGGCGGGTCCAAAGCCAACATTTCGTTCGCGTTTATCGCGTTTATCTGGGGAGGCGTTTTTCCAAAGTTCAAAGCTTGGCAGTTTGGTGGACAACGAAGCCGACCTCATTCCCAAATTGAATCATCGATTCGATAATTCCCCTCTGAACAGGCTGTGCTATTACCAGGCGTATCAATCCTCGGATGATGCAATGGCAGAACTGCGTAGTCTGATGGAGGAATATTCGCCATTGGCAGCAACAACGGAAGTGGATGAGTTTGGTATGACTCCACTTCATGTACTGTCGA